>JZKD02S2436102.1:189228-210114 GCA_000966675.3 Picea glauca
ATGGGGGATAGAGTCGTCCCTGTGATGCTCTAAGAACACTTTTGCAGATTCAGTGCCTTGTTGTTGGGCTATGGAGTCATTTATTAAGCTGAAAACAAAAACAATATTTACAAAAAACAAAAGAGCCGATTGCGGCTCACAAAAAACATCTTTTCAAGAAATGCCTATTTACTGGGCCGTTGAAAACTTCTTTGCCTTCCAGATCCTGCAACCTGTATGTATTGTTTGAAAATACTTCAGAGATCGTGAAAGGCCCAAGCCAGAGGGCATCAAACTTACTGTGCTTTCCCCTTTCCTGCCTTGGTGCATCCCATTTGAGCACCAGGTCACCCTGCTCGAATTCTTTCTTTCTGCCTTTCCTTTCAAAAACCTGCTTGATCTTCTGCTGATGATGGTAGGCCCTGTTCATGACCTTCTCTCTAATCTATTGCACTTCCACCAGCTGGTGAATCCTTCTGACCATATTGTGAGGCTCTCCTTCAAGGTCCTGGAGGAATTTCTCCACAGACAAGGCGAGCTGAGTAGGGAAAATGGCCTCTGTTCCGTAAACAAGTTGGAAAGATGAGATGCCTAGGGACTTCTTTTTTGTCACTCGGTCAACCCATAGAGAAAATTTGAGTTTCAAATCCCAGGCCCTTTTATTATCTTCCAGCAATTTATTAATGAGCTTGATTAGGATTTTATTGGAAGATTCCGCTAGTCCATTTCCTTGAGGATAATAGGGAGTGGAGTGAATCAGCGAAATCTCAAACTGTTCGCAGAACTTTACCAGAGGCTCAGACCGAAAGGGGGAGGCATTATCAGTGACAATTCTGCTAGGGAAGCCAAATCTGGCTATGATATCCTCCAGGAAGCTGATAATTACTTTGTGGGAAGTGCTCCTGGTGGGGACAGCTTCCATCCATTTGGTGAAATAGTCTGTCGCAGTTAGGATCCACCTGTGTTGGCCACTTGAGGGAGGATGAATTTATCCAATGAATTCCAATCCCCACTGCTGAAAGGGTGTTGAAACTACTACAGGCTTTAATGGAAGAGATTTGAGTTGTTTCTTTCCTGAGAACTTCTGGCATTTGATACAAGCTCTGATTTCTCTGCAGACATCAGGGAATAAAGTGGGCCAGTAATACCCAGCTCGAAGGATCTTATGGGTTGTGGTATTCTAGAAATGATGACCCCCACAAAGGCCACTGTGGAAATCAAATGTAACCTGCTGGGCTTCTTGTGGGTCCGGGCATCTTAAAAATACCCCTAAAGGGTCTTTCCAGTACAAGGTTTGATCAATGAGGCAATATCTGACTGCTTTGAGCTCTAAAGCTCTGACCTTACTTTTTCCCAATCCATCAGGAGGCTTCAATTCTTGCAGAAAATACAAGATATCCTTGTACCAGGCGCATGCTGCTAGTGATAAGGCACCCTGAGAATCCTTGTTGGATGGCTCAGCTTGCTCATTGATGAAGTTAATTTCCAAGGCTTTGAAATTGGATTCAGCCAGCAACTTGGCCAAACCCTGCCCCTTTATTAACTTGGTAGGCTTGATCTCCAGATCAAATTCTAGGATCTTGGCAATACACGTACCTCTTCTTCCGTCTATGTCGGGTTGTATAAGAATATCCTTCACAGAGGCTGAAGGAACATATGCAGTGATCCTCGAGTGCAAGGCATAGACTCTAAAAGATTTGAGAGCTTTCACCAGAGCATAGGCCTGCTTCTCCATGATCTCGTACCGGAGTTCTGCATCTCTTAATGCCTTGCTGTAGAAGGCAATAGGTTGCTCTCGCCCTTGATCATTTTTCTGTAACAAGACCACGGCTACTGTATCACAAGAAGTGAAAGAAAAAATCAGAAAATCTTTGGAATAATCAGGACTGATCAGCACAGGTGCCTCAGTCAATGCCCTTTTAATTTGGACAAAAGATTCCCTGGGTTCAGCGGTCCATTTTACTTCATTTCCCTTCCTGAGCATGGTTGTGATGTGTCTCACCAGCTCAGCAAAATTCGAGACGAATCTCCTCAGAAAATTAATCTTCCCCAAAAAGGTCTGAACCTCCTTCTTAGATCTAGGAAGTGACAGGGTCTGAATTGCTTCTACCCTTCTAGGGTCAATCCTCACTCCCTTTGTTGATACTATATGGCCTAATAACTTCCCCTCCTTCATAGAAAACAAAGATTTCTTGGGGTTCATGGATAGGCCAAACCTTCGACACTTCAAGAAGACTCTCTTCAGATGACAGCGGTGCTCCTTGTTTGTCCTGGAGAAGACTGTGATATCATCCAGATAGATTACCACAAACTGGTCCTTCTCCCCGATGAACGCTATATCGATAGCTCGTTGAAATGTTACCCCTACATTCATCAATCCGAAATGCATTTTGGCATATATGAATGTGCCCCAAGGGGTGGTGAAAGTTGTTTTTTCTCTGTCCTCGGGCATGACTGATATTTGATTATACCCTGAAAATCCATCAATCACGGATATCCTATATGCTCCAGTTACCTTCTACAGTATGTGTTCCATGTTGGGCAGAGGATAATTATCTTTCTTTGAGCTCCTTTTCAGGTTCCTGAAATTGACACAAAGCCTGATTTCTCCGCTTTTCTTCCTTACTGGGACCAAGTTGGCCACCCACTCGAAATATCTCAAGGGGACAATGATTCGTGCATCCAACAACTTTTTTACTTCCTTGTCCATGACGGGAAGCAACATGGGGTTTATCTGTCTTAGCTTCTACCTGAATGGCCTAGCCTCTTCCTTCAATGGGATCTTGTGCTCGATGATAGATGTGTCGTACGTCTTGAGGTCTTCATATGTCCATGCAAACACATAGGCGAACTCTCTTAGCAACTCCGTGTACTCGGCCCTCTGTTCACTGGTCAGGTTGCTTGACAATTTGACGAATCTAGGCTCCTCCTGTGAACCAATGTTGCATTCGGTTGTATCGGCATCTTCATTTGAGACCTTGCCCTTTAATGGCACATCATTCCCATCGAACAATCTTTCTAAAGGGACAATTCCTCTCGGAATGTGATTGCTAGGCAGCTGAATGATATTATGATTAGCGATTTTATTTAAAAACTCCTCAGGACGAGGGTCACCTTCCAGGTCGGGATCTTGGTCAATGTGCAACGCAGAAAATTCGTCCACAGATTGTAGAAACCTTTCAATTTTCGGATCATCCTCGAACACCTTCAAATGCTTGACATTGTCCGGCCTCGAGGGCCTATATCTTATATCAACATCATTTTCTACCATAGGCGGCAGAGGAAATTTGAGCACACTAGCTGAGACAGCTAAAGAATCGGCCAAAGTATTTTCTCCCCTCGGAATGAAAGAAATGTTTAAAGCCAAGAAGAAATTATCAATAAAGTCCCATACTTCATTCCGATAATTTATGAGTCGGGTATTATGGGCACGATAAGCATTCCTTACCTGCTGAATAATCAACTCAGCATCTCCGAATATTGCTATCTCTTTAATTCTCATTTCCTTTGCGGCCCTCATACCCAGAACAAGAGCTTCATACTCTGCCACGTTGTTGGTGGCTTCGAACTCCAGCTTGTATGACAGGGACACGACTTCTTGACAAGGTGATATGAAAACCACTCCAGCACCAGTGCCTTCGCTAGAAGAAGCTCCGTCAAAAAACATCTTCCACACAGAGGAGCTTTGAGGGGAAATCGAATGATCAGGGCTGGGATGTTTTCTGATTAGTAAAGAGATTTTAGGGGCATCGGTAAGTTGCAGCAAACTAGACCCCAAGTCGGTGTCAAGTGCAAAGATGGGGTGATTGGTAGGGTCTGCTTCATCACTGACAATATAGGCTAGCTGGGCTTCTCTGTATAATCTCCTTTGTTCCCTCGGGAAAACCTGAGGCATATTGTTAGCAGGTCGTTTGAAACCTCTATTATCAGTGTTCTGGGGATTTCTGTACATGGGCTTCCCCTCTAATTCCCACCTCTCCATCTTGGTAGCAAGCGATTTTAGTGTTCTAGCTGTCTCATTTGTCTGATGGGGCAGAGGAGAGGAACTGGATGAGGAAGCTTCAGGCCTGTTCTTGGACGTATTTCTATCACCTGCGTTCCTGAGTCGGTTGACAACCAATATGTTAGATTCTACCTCCATGGCCGCATCCTTCATGTGGGCCAGCGTAGCAGCCCTTCTCTCCCTTAGCAGTAAGCAGAAATCAGGATCAAAAGCGTTGGAGTAAGTCATCTTTGCAGAGGCTTCGGAGAGCTTTATCTCATCAGGGATTATGTTGTACATTTTATTAAATCTCTTGGAGAAGTCAGAGACAAACTCTCCTTCTTTTATCTTCAATGACCCAAACTCTGTCATGTAATACATGAAATCTTTTTTATCTCCCCACTGTCTCAGAAAGGTACCATCTAAAGCTCTGATTCCATCAATAGATCCAGGAGGCAGGGCCTTGAATCATTTTCTAGCCTCTCCTTGGAGACTATGGACAAAAATTCTCATCCATACGTCTGCGTGCATGATAACATTATCATCCACGAAAGTATAAAAGGATGCTAGGTGTTCTTCAACAATTATGTCCCCCTCGCCTGTAAACTTGGGCAGCTGCTTTAGGTATCCTTCTGGTGGGAGGGCATTGAGAAGATGTGGTAATACAAGAGGAGCTATGAGTGGCTATGATGGCCTCCATTGTTGTCATAGGGGGATTTGCTCCGGCCATATGGATATTATGTAAAGGGGAACTCGGAGGAGAAGGAACTCGGAATGTGGATACTAGGGATGAGTTCTTAATGGGAGTGGGAAACAAGAGAGGATTTAAGGAGAAAGCTAACAAGCTCAAATCAGCAGGTGCTCCTCCTTGTGTAGGAGTGGGGAAATATTTTATGGTCGTGGGTCTACGCCAAGGTACAGCTTCAGAGGAGAGGGGAGTGACAAGGATTTCTCCCTCCAATCCCAGACCAGGAGGGGAAAACTCAACAGGAACACTCCCAAAATTTAGGAAACGGGAAACTTCTGAAGGAGGTCTATTAAGAAACTGAGGAGGAGAAAATGGAGTTCTTACAGAAGGAGATGGTGGATTACTTGTTTCGACGGTGGAAGCTTCTTCTTCAGGGGCCTTTCCTTTTCTGAGAACCACCTCTGGATCGGTTTCAGGTGTAACTTGAGGCAGTTGTGGATGAGACTGCGTGTGTCTGCCTCTAAAAGTCACAATTGATAGAACAGGTTCTCCCCAGCGGAGTCGTCACAATGGAGTCGCCAGGTGCACAGCAGCAATCTTGATAATTCTGATATTTGATGCACCTTCAGAATTAGTTAATTGTTGTCGTTCAATCCCAGGGAAAATATTCAACTTCGTCCCCAGCAACGGTGCCAGAAATGTTGGCGACGGAAGTCACTCCCGGATTGCTAGCAGGAGAAGAGACCGACGCCCATCAGTTTTATGTCACGGTGGTTTATAGATGGGATGACCGAATGGAAGCCAACTCAAAACAATATCATTCCAACTCCAAAACTAGGCCAGGCATGCATAGGTGAGTGAGGTCTTATATAAACTTCAGACAGTGAGCTGTAGTTAAGGGTGAATAGGCGGAAGACTTATATGAGAGGAACGCAGAGGTCTGTTATTAACATCGGGTTTCTAACAGGCTGAGGAAGAAGACGTCCAAATGCAGTATCATCTTACACTCAAACACAAAAACCAGAGAATGCAGTAATGCAACAATAAATCTGATATCATAACATAACTGCAATAATTCGCGCGAATCAGTCAATCACGAACTCTCTTAGCATGAGACAGAAATTAGACAGAGTGAGAAAAACTGTCTGTCATAAAACAAGATATCTCATATACAGATGTATATCCAGCAAACTAGAATATCAGCTAAAACTTTACAGTAGGGAGCTCTGCTCTACCATCGATAGATACAAAAATGGCGAAAACGCCTTCATATACTCAAAACAACAACAGCAACAAAATCGAGACGTTGCATTAAAAGCTTTGCGTCTGCATGGCTTCTGACGATTTGCACCTGCAATCTTTGAATGATCTTGCAACTTATGGCAGACGCAATCGAACTTCTGACAGTTTCATAGGCGAATCGACGTGCCTTTAATTCGTCACCAGACTTTCCCATTATGGCAGAGGCGATGTCTAAGCACCACCAACCGCTTCAATAAATTCTTCATCGGGATTGAGGATGGCCTGACTGACTCGGCACTTCTACGACGTGGAAGACCCTTCGCGCTGCCACCTGGATTATCTTAATAGCCTTATGAGTAGACATGGAGGCCAGCGCGAAGGGTGGGGCGCATAACGGGAGTGTCGACACTGAAACTATGAGGGGGTGATATGAAGTGATGAGGTGTGAAAAAGGGGACGGGGGGGAGACATATGGGGGGAGCAAATAAGCGGAAGGGGCAAGGGACGAGGTATAATGGCCACACCTCTGGAGGAGGCTAACGTGGAAGGGGAGCGGGACATAGGGCAGGTAGTGAGTGGATGATGAGATGGGAAAAGGACCGCACGGACCAAAAGAGGGGAGATGAACAGATGTCGGAGGATGAGGATGGGGCTAAAGGGAGCGAGCCTTATCGCATGGTCGGGTGGAGAACAGATGGAAAGATAACATGACAAGGAAGGGGGCCCCACGTTGATTAAATGCAGAAAGACAGAGGGTGTCCGGATTACCTGTTCACTGTTGATCTGGGCACTCAAATCGCAGCCGTCGAAGAGATGCATCCTCGATTCCAGACCCCCCCCCCCCCGCTTAAAGGTAGAAAAGCGGGGGGGGTTAGGAATCACCCTGTGCACTGTTGATCCGGGCACTTCGATCGTGGCCGTTGAAGAGGTGCACCCTCGATTTTGGACCCCCCCCCTCTGCTTAAAGGTAGAAAGGTGGGGGGGCTCCGGAATCCCATGTGCGTCGTTGATCCGGGCGCGTGAATCTTTGTCGTCCAAAATTGTTGACCGCTTAATCACAAGCACATTTGTGCCCCGAGCTTATAGTGAATGGGTTTTTCACCCACTCCTTCGCATTCTAACCCCCCTTACCAGAAATGTCGCTAACAGAGAGAAACCAACATTCCTTTGAGCGTCCTGCTCTTTTTTTGTCTTATTCAATCAGAATAAAAGGTTACATGCCTAACCTTGGTCCACACCTAAGACACAATTGACATCATACCCTTTTTTTCGCGCAAGAACAATCCTATAGCCAAATCGCCTTACATATGCATGACCAACAACCTATACCTACATATGCATTAACCTACATAAGTGTATTACACGATTACAACATTATCCTTTACGACCTTACAACATGCCTCTTTATAGGATTTACAACAGGAAAAGCCCTAAAGATTGGCACCCAAAAATGGTTACAGATCCACACATATCATTGGCAACAAATCTCACAAATCATGGGATTATGTTACAGTTGATTTCCAATTCGGGTTACCTGTCAGACTTCATTCGATCTCTAGTTGGTTGTCTCACACCCTCCCTTTGACCTCTTGTCAGTTGAATTGTCGTCAATATCTTCGACTTCGACTTTTCTTGGTCGACTTCCTCGGCCTTCGACTTACTATTGATCCACCTCGACCTTCGACTTCCAGTTGATATACCTCGACTCAACTTTCACTACAAAGAATATAACCGAACAAATTTCCCTTTGGGCATTGTCCAAGGAAGCTCTTAATTTTGCATCGGTAACATTAACTAATATTGCAAAAATTGGAGACTTCATGCCTTCAAAAACTTTGATAGATATCGTTGCTAGCATGTTTTAGTAAGAAGTATGAATATGTATGTTTGAGTTATTAGGAAACATCTTGTGATGAATACATTTTGCAGTATTCAAGCTATATACTAGGTTGTTGACTTCATCCTTATAGTTTGCAACATGACCTGCATGTTCCTCATTATTTACAGATTCTTTTTTATAATTGTCAAGATCTAGTAGCCATCTCATATGATCATGTTCATAAATCTTGACATATTCTTAAGAACTTATCTCTTTAAGGGATCCTTTATTATAAGATTCCCAGAAGCTGGGATATTTTCCTATAAGGATTCAAGAATAGTAGGTGCACTACCTCCCATTTATAACTTTTATGCATTCAGGAAAAATTTTCATCATTGGTGCTACCCCACAAGGCCTGGAAAGTGGTTTTAATACCACAATTATGAATCTAACATGATAAATGCTCATAATATGACTGGAAAAGGTGTTGTTATAACTAGGAAGAAACTAGATAACTGAAATATAAACTAAAGGTTGGTAAGTTTACATTTGAAAATAAAAAAATATCAAAAATTTAGGCTAGGCATAGAAAAACTAAATTTCAAATATTGGAACATGGAAAATTGTAAAGAGATCTTGACTCTTTGGGACAATACTAAATACCTTGGAATTACACTCAAAATAGATACTCTCTTTGCTTCAAGAGAAGTGAGCTGCATTGTACAACTCGGTATGGATGAGATGTGTGTGTGTGTGTGTGTATGTAATTAATGGATATTTTACATTCTTTGTTGTAAGGCTTAAAGGCCCATTTAAAGGCTTTTAATTCCATTTTTACCCATTTGTCTTTTGCATGTAGTTGTAAAAATTGTTTTACATAATAAAATTTATTCTATTGAACTTTTACTCAATGTCCCTAAGTTCTCTTACTCTTAAGGCTTCTATATAACCTGTGTTTCCTCCTAAACCATATGCTAGCCCTTCTAACTCCAAAATGAGCTTCCCTTATTCATTTTCTTTATCGTTTAAGCATGAATGTTGTCATTTCTTCTTAGTTGGGAATAGTAATATAATCTTTAGACATTGTGACACATGAAACATTTGTTTCTTATGTTGTGTGGATTGTATGTGTTGTAATTTTGGCTTGCAACAACTTGACCATTTAGGCAGTAGTTAGGCCTATCAAGAACATTTCATCTCTTGTACATAGGTGTTTTCTTCATTAGCCTCACCTTATTGATGACCTTAAAGACATATATACTAGCTGTTAATTTTGAGAATTGTTTTTGGATTTTACTATCGTCATTGATTTGGTTCTAGTTTTGGTATGGAGAGAAAATTGGCCTATCTCCATGGAAATATTCCATTTAAAGAGATGGATGTTGGACCTAGGTTATACAACTATAGAGAGATGTATGTTGTCATATTTAGTATCAAAATCACTAAATAAGCAATATAAATTTAGTTAAGGAATACGAAATCTAAAATGATTGAGTGGACAATGTTGGATCATGTTGTCATTGATGTCAAGTGATTGATTGATTGATGCCAAAGGTTTGATTGATTGATTGATTGATTGATTGATGCATTGTCCTCGATGTGAATGGATAGATGACAAGTGGAATCATAGTCATTGATATGATGCATAGTTGGGTCGATGTAAAGATGAGTCATTATTTTCTTATCATGGTTGATAAGGAGTACAAATGGATGAACTCCAAAGTGGTCCCCTTATGGTGAAAGCCCTCATAGGAAGACGCTTTATTATTGAGTTATCCTAGAAGTATGGTTGGATAACCCATTCTTATATATGGAACAATGAGATGAAGATTAATGAAGTTGTTGGTGAAACTATCCTAGATGGATAGTGCTTGCCATGCCATTTCCGATGGTATGTGGAATGTCACATAACTCCTCATAGTTTGAGAGTTATGGCCCTGCGAAGATGAAGGACCCTCATATGTTGGCTTGAAGCCCCAAGAGGTCAAAGAAGTCAAAGTGCTTGAAAAGACGAAAGTATTATTTAAATAATAAAGTAAGGTGACAAAGTCAAAGAAGAATATTTAAATTGGAGAACTTTCTAATTATGGAAAGTAGTTAACACTAAAATGAGGAAAATAGGTTAAGTAACCTAGAAATGGGTTAAGTAACCTAGAAATGGGTTAAGTAACCTAGAAGTGGGTTAAGTGACCTAGAAGATGCTTCTAAGGAATCCACTTGGTCTCTTGTGTAAATAAGAGGCAAGGGTCTCTTATGTAAATGAATATTTGGTGGTATCTCTTGTGTATCTCTTGAGCATGTGTTAAAGTATATTCTGAGAGAGAGGAGATCTAGAGGATCTCATGGACACATCAAAGTTTCGGCAAGTCTGAGATCATGATGGAAAAAGTCTCGAAAGTTCAGAAACCCTATTTTCTAAGGTATATGCGGGTTGTAGTGAGCCAGGGCACGTACATACGCGAGCTGAATGAGGACATGGCACGTACAGTGGATGAAGTCATGAAGACTTGTGGTTGAGTTGATGACAGGATCTTGAAGACTGAAGAAGGTTCTAGATCTACATTCTATGGGCTCATATCTGCCATAGAAATTCTAGTATGGTTACATTGTTGTCTTGATGGATATCTTTTGCTTCATGATGTTTGGTATGGCATGAGTTTGATGCATGGACAGGTACAAGGATCGTCATATGGTAGCATATTATTCATATTGCAGAGAAGATAGGGGGAGACATACCCATAGGGGGAGTCATTCTTCTTCCCATGATTCTAGGAGGAAAGAGCCCTATATTTGTCAAACAGCACAGAGGCATAGTTCTAGGGGAAGAAATGGTCACATGGGGTGCATGAGTGATATATCTTCAGCATTACATTAGAGTGAGATCCCTTGTTCAAAAGGGGAGATATTATTTAGAGGAAGATCAAAGGAATTCAAACAAGGGGAGAGATAGTCAAAGGGGGAGCAGCCCCAAGGGGAGAATGACCATTTTCCATTGATGTCAAAGGGGGAGAGATAGTCACATTGATGTGATTGATGATTATTGATGTGGAGAGATAGTCACATTGATATATGAATATTGATGTAGAGCATGCCTTGTCTACATTTTGACATCAAAGATTAGTGTTGACATCAATGTTGGTATTGCCATCAATACCAAAGGGGGAAATTGTTGGATCATGTTGTCATTGATGCCAAAGATTGATGTCAAGTGATTGATTGATTTCAATGGATTGATTGATGCCAAAGGTTTGATTGATTGATTGATTGATTGATGTATTGTTCTTGATGTGAATGGATAGATGACAAGTGGAATCATAGTCATTGATATGATGCATAGTTGGGTCGATGTAAAGATGAATCATTATTGTCTTATCATGGTTGATAAGGAGTAAAAATGGATGAACTCCAAAGTGGTCCCCTTATGGTGAAATCCCTCACGAGAATACGCTTTACGGTTGAGTTATCCTAGAAGTATGGTTGGAGAACCCATGATTATATGTGGAATAATGAGATGAAGATCAGTGAAGTTGTTGGTGAAACTATCCTAGATGGATAGTGTTTTTCATGCCATTTTTGGTGGTATGTGGAATGTCACATAACTCCTCATAGTTTGAGAGTTATGACCCTACGAAGATGAAGGACCCGCATATGTTGGCTTGAAGCCCCAAGAGGTCAAAGAAGTCAAAGTGCTTAAAAAGAAGAAATGATTATTTAAATAATAAAGTAAGGTGACAAAGTCAAAGAGGAATATTTAAATTGGAGAACTTTCTAATTATGGAAAGTGGTTAACCCTAAAATGAGGAAAATAGGTTAAGTAACCTAGAAATGGGTTAAGTAACCTAGAAGTAGGTTAAGTGACCTAGAAGTGGGTTAAGTGACCTAGAATATGCTTCTAAGGAATTCACTTGGAGAGTATAAATAAGAGGCAAGGGTCTCTTGTGTAAATGCATCTTTGGTGGTATCTCTTGTGTATCTCTTGAGCATGTGTTGAAGATATATTCTGAGAGAGAGGAGATCTGGAGGATCTCATGGATGTATCAAAGTTTCGGCAAGTCTGAGATCATGATGGAAAAAGTCTCGGAAGTTCAGAAACCCTATTTTCTGAGGTATACGCGGGCTGTAGTGAGCCAAGGCATGTACATACGCAAGATGAATGAGGAAAGGGCGCGTACAGTGAATGAAGTCATGAAGACTTGTGGTTGAGTTTATGACATGCTCTTGAAGACTGAAGCAAGTTCCATATCTACATTCTATGGGCTCAGATCTACCATAGAAATTCTGGTATGGTTACATTGTTGTCTTAATGGATAATCTTTCTTGTTGTGTAGTGAATGCTTAAGGAATTCTTGATATGGTTGTTGTGATGTGGTTTGTGTTGGCTGATAGAGTGAGAAACACTCTTATGATTCAGTATTGATATGATTGCTATAGTATATTGGTTGTTTATACATGATGAGTAGCATTCATATTGTATGGTTGAGGAGCATGAGTTTGTTGTGGAAGAACATAGATGTGTTGAGATTGGTTATGGTTCAGATAGTACAATGACACGTTCAGAAGTAGATGTGACAGAAGATAAAGAGTCTGAAGGGACAAAAAGATGTAGTTTCAGAAACCCTAGTTTTTTAAAGCATACGTAGGCTGCAGTGAGCCAAAGCACGTACATACGCGGGCTGCACTACTGGTAGGGCACATACATAAGCGTGTTGAACTACCGACAGGTCGCGTACCTATTGACAAATTGACATATGTTGAGGATTGTTGCCTCATCTCAGTTGGTGATGAGTGTGTAAGTTGAGTCTTGCATTATAGAGTTGGTGCTCTTGTAGAGTTGTACTCTGTTCAGTTGTTGTTGAAAACCCCAAGGATTGTAGTCTGTAATAAAAAGAAAATTGTACATGCATCTTGTGTTCCTTGTGCTCCTTGTGACAATGACTTGTTGATGATATATGTTGTTGATGTATGTTTTCATTTGATTGGTTATGAATGACAGTAATAAGTAATGAATAAATGGTGATTGCTAACTAAGAAGTTTGTGAAGGGGAAGTTTAGGGGAAAAAATCCCTACATTGTTCACCCCCCCTCACAGTGTAGTCGATGTGTCCAACAGACAAACCATTTATAATGATGTATACAAAGATAGAAAAGTGGAATGTATTGGCCTATGCATTCCACATGCCACAAGTAGTATGGAGTGTGCAGATGTGGATGAAGTGAATGAATGGCCTTCCTGTGAATTTCTGCATTCGACATGCCTCGAGCAATGTAGAGCACATAGAAGGGGAAAGGATGGGGGAAACAAAGGGGGTTTCATGCCCACACATCTCCTCATTAATAAAAAATGTAAAGCGTGAAGGTGATACATGAAGGATATTCACAAGTTTCCTCTACATTTCCTAATTTTGATGCTTATATGTAAGATGAAAATTCATTGGAGCATTTAATGGATTTCTACAATAATGCACAAGATTACACGATATTGTGGGATAATTTCAAAGAATAAGAGTGATAGTTTGCAAATTTTCAAAAGGACTTGAGGCATCATAAATGGTTTTAAGGTGGGGTTAAACATTGGCATTATCAACAATGAAACAATCAACTTATCGGCTAGGAAATATTATTTAGCAATACAATATGCAACAACTATTGATATTTACCTATCTCACAAATTTGAGAGGAATGGATTTAGAACTATAGGCTATGTCTATTTCAAGAGGGACTACATACCATTGATCACATATGTACCCTACATGATATTATTGAGAAGGATAGAAATAGATCCCCAAAGGTCTATTGTTGCTTCAAATTTTGGAAGGTGTTAAAAATCATTCCTAGACACTTATTCATTGATCAGATTTGTGCCTTGAATGTACCTTACTTACGGGTGCAACTTACAAGCCCCACCTTTAGTATGAAATGTTATTCCATAGAAGTCTTATTTCAACACTTATTCCATATTCACTAAAGAAAAAAGTGTGAATTGTGTCAATCCCAATGTTCACATGTGATTATTATGATCATGCTTGGCACATGCATTTTGATTATGTCTATTCAGGTGAAGGATGTGGATAAATTCAATCATATCATTTCTAGATAAATTTTCTCATTCGATGGAGTGTAGGTACAACCGAACATTCACCTATCAAACCTATCATCCTTGAGCAAGGGAATTTCTGGAGGGAGGGGGGAAAGTGTTACGTCTAACACATCTAACAGGGTGATATCAAATAGAGGTGAAAAGGTTAGAAGAAAATTATGTATGCACGTGGAATTATTTCTTGTTGAAGGAGGTTCATGTTCTTATGATGATGAGAGCATAGGTGACATCAAGGTTCCTTTGAGGTAAAAACATCTACTAATTCCATGGGTTCCCAATGAAATTTCTCAATCGGACACTGACTTTTGTGTCAATGAGAAGATTTATCGCATTGTTATGTCGTCCATACATGGTCTAGGTCTATTCTATATGGATGGCATAAAGGTGAATTATGGAGGACTTGTTGATTTGGTGGAGTATGTCGAACCATGTTACAAATATGGATATTGGTTTAGGTTGGTCTGATATATACTAAGTATGCAAAGATATGCAGACGCTGCAAATTATATACAGCTATAAGACAACGATCATAATAAAGGAGCGACGGTGTATATTGATGGAAGGCCAAAGGTGTCGGGCAATATTGCAGGGCTTATTAAAAGAACAAGACCCATGAAAAAAATAAAGCAACCCAATTGTATATTTTAGGGGCACGAAGGAAATCAAATATTTGTATGTGCAATAAAAACAATAGTTGTAGAGGAAGAGTTGTTGATCGATTACAATTTGAATCGAATAAATGGAAGCACTACTATTATGGGGGTAAATATGTTCTACCCATATACCAAACCTGTAATTAATGTTTTCCTTTTTGTATCTTTAACATACATTTTAATATCTCATGCTTCTTAGATTATTTTCTAACATTCTAAATTGGCATGCATCTTATAATGTGGCAAGGTGATCGTGGGAAGACACCGACTATATCGGAGTAGGTATAACAATGATTTTCATATCAATTCTTGCTTACAACAATTGAATTAACATGTTATTTGTTGATGTAGACAACCACACCATCGAACCAAGATGATGTGTGGAATGAAATATATGATTCCATCAACCCAGTGGAAACGATTCGAAAGGCATTGAGAAAGGAAAATAAGGAATACATTTAATTGGATAGGTTTAAGCCACTTATAGAGGAGGGAAATAAAATGAAGGAAATTTTAAGCGAGGATATAGAAAAATTTGGGGTAAGTGCAATTTAAAAAAAAAAACTATTTCAGACATGTATTGATTTATGAAATTTTTGTCTGATGTCGTTATATGATAAATACTCTAACATTTTATTTCCATAGGCAATTTTGAATTAAATGGGACAACCTGGTCATGGGGATGCTGCTAGTGGCAGTGATGTACAAACCCCACACCATCCTAGCATGAGCTACATACCTGCAAGGATATTTTCCTCTTCGTTTATGGCTCGAAGGACTGAAACTCTTGGGGCCCATGAGACGCCCCACCACACACGCTAGACCATGCTCATGAGGGTCTACAGGGAGAATCTCATGAAGATATTGGTACTGCATAGCCAAAGCATTGTTATCCTGGGGAAACACGTGTTCAAATCTCAGGAACACTCTCCATTAGCTCGTAGGTGGAAGAAAACTTGGTTCCCTTGAAGATACAACAAATCTTAGGTATTTTTGAATATGTTAAATAGTTCCTACCATTTGATTGAAACCTACATATTTCATATTATTTTAATCTAATTATCATATCATTTTCCAGGAAACAATATTTTTTATAGGACCTTACGCAAAAAATCTCTAGATATCTTTGAGCCCACCGTTCGCATAGGGTGGAATGTCGAGAATAAAGATTTGAAAAAGAATTTTATACACCATATGGTCGGTTTGTTTGGTGATTTATTCAACAAGTCTGAAATCACCTCGAGGGTCGATACATATTTGAAATATGTTAGAGATCAATATAGGGTTCAATTGAAAAATAACCCTAAGTATTATCATCCTTTGGCCATTCCCGAGAGGGAATGAAATAATATACAATAGGACACAAAGGAGAGTGCATTGAGAAGCGAAGGGAAAACACCACATGGCCTTGGAAGGTAATATATGATATTTTGAATTGAATACGTTGAATTTTGTCTAGTTCTACAGAAAAAATCATGATATCTTATAACATACTTGAAAATTTTCATAGGTTCCCAGACATGTCAAAAGAAACAAAGGAAATACTTGATAAACATGGGCAACATAAAATTGGCTAAGGTGGTTACTTGAGATTAAAAACTAGAATTGTAACTACTAAATACTTTATTCATATTATACATATCATCATGCAAATTTGATCTAATTTCAACTAGTAAGCAAAAATTCATATCTTATTCCATATGATTTGGGAAAATACATTCAACAGTGCCACCACAAAAGAAGAATTGATGCTCGGCTTCAAGTTTTTCTTTTAAGTTGTGGTGGAAAATCGACAAAGGAATGGATCATATACACAATCTGACCCTTTGAATGAGTTGGTAAATTAAATGACAAGATTGTAGTTGTTGATTACTTGTCGAATATATTGACAATTGATTCTACCCATCAAATAATTATGTCTCTATTTGTTTTAAGCAGACAAACAACACCGGTTCATTTGATGGTGGTGGAAAACAACCCCATGATACTAGTGGTTCGCAAACCCATCACAATATGAGTGTATTTAAAATAAAAGGTATAATATGACGATTATAAATATTCCCTCAAATGGTGTAATTATAACTTTTCTTGTTTCAATGACAGAGCATGTAGATGAGGCTTCTCAGAGAGGATAGGAATCGACGATAATCCAACCAATGGTGTCCACTTCTCCTCCAAGTAAAAAACATAGTAATGGTATTCGTACTAATGAAACATTGCTATGAATAATAACTAACCATGTAATTTTAATGTTTTTTGTTATTGTAGTGGATTACCCTGTAGTGCATCAACACCCATGTACCGCTACTAGAAATAGTAGAATGCTTCAGATGACCCATCACCTTTCAGCAGCAGAACATGACCCGATAGTTGAAGGTCAGAATCGAGACGAACATGATGATGATATACTCATGAGTTTTATCAAAACAAAGAAGCAAAAAGAGAAGTGATTGTACACATATTTGCAGTTCAAATTTTATTAATACAAATTATTGAATTGTTCAATTTTTTGTTTTGCTAGTTGTGTGTGGACCTTATATGTTCTGTATCCATGTACCTTCTTTCTTTAATTTGCCTTTAATTCTTGTTTTTCTGCTTATTATGCGTGATTAAGTATGGGGAATTGAGAGTGATGTTGGGAGGGGCGGGAAAACAAGCTTCCACCTTCACGTGGTTGGTTATGTTTAGTATAGAATAAATTATTCTTGAAACCAAGATGAATTCATTCATGAGGTATTCCCCTTTTGTATTTTTAGAGTGTCGTACATGTTTAATTATTATTCAGTTATACAACGTTTAATTATTTTTGTCAAATGCAAGCTCATAGATTTTTAGTTATTATTTAGTCATGTAACCTATTATTGTCTTGAAAAATGTAGGTTTGAAGGGCGGTCACCTCCACGATCCAAAACGCATTTTCGACAGTGTACAAATCATTTACTTCTCTTGCATCATTATATAGTTACATTGTAAGTTACATTAGTTAGTTACATTGTGCATTATATATTCCATGCATTAGTTAGTTACATTAAACTTAATGATGAGGCCTCTTACAAATCTATACATAAACAAGTTTTTTTTAATTAATTTATGTACAAAACACATAGACATCAAATCGAGTTTGTATGATCTAGGATGAAGATTACATGTAATATGAGTGATAAGTAAGATATATTGAACTCTGTACAACTTCCATGTTTACAAGCAATAGAATCATTATTAAGATCATAATGCCCCTTTGATGGTTGTGTCTCGACACATACAATTATCATGAAGCTTAGCACCCCTTTGATGGTTGTGTCTCACATACAATTATATATGAGTCAAAGGTCCTTTATAATCCAAAACTAGGACATTTTAGAACAATAGCAGAAATTTGAATTATGTATTGAGCCAAATTATGACATCGTCTGGCTTCGGCATTAGAAAGATAGTGTCAAATTATTCATTGTCCATTAATTCTCCCATTTTATTAACTATTTTTTCTCACTTTCCATTAATTCTCCCCTTTCGCTGACTACTTTTATTCATTGTCCAGTACTAATTCTCCCCTTTTGTTAACTACATGGTCTGGGTCTAAGCCACTTACAGAGGAGGGAAAAAAATGATGAAAAATTTAAGGCAAGATATAAAACACGATGATGATGGCAAAGAACCTTCATCTTTTATAGTCTTTCCTTGGTTGTTTTTGACATGTCTGGGAGCCTACAAAAAGTTTCAAGTATGCTATAAGATATTTCAAATATGTACTAGACACGTCAAAAGAAACCAAGGAAAGACTAGAAAAACATGGGCAACACAAACTTCGCCAAGGTGGTTACTTGAGATTAAAAGCTCAAATTGTAAGTACCAAATAATTAATTCAAATTATACATATCATCATGCAAATTTTATTAACATAAATTATTGATTGTACAATTTTTTGTTTTGCTAGTTGTGCGCAGACCTTATATGCTTTGTATGCATGTACCTTATTTCTTTCATTTACCTTTAATTATTTTTTTACTACTTGTTATGCATGATTGGGTATGGGGAATTGAGAGTGATGTGAGGCATGGGAAGGGCCAAATGATAATCCACCTTCACATGGTTTGTCATGTTTACTAAAGAAGAAATTATTCTCGAAACTAAGAGGAGCTAATTCATGAGGTATCCCCTTTAGTATTTATATATCATCGTACATGTTTGATTATTATTTAGTCATATAATGTTTAATTATCTTTACAAAATGAAAGCTCATTGATGTTTAGTTATTATTCAGTCATTTAACCTATTATTGTCTTTGACAAATGCAGGTTTGAAGGGCGATCACCTCCACGATCCACAACACATTTCTAACAAGGTACAAATCATTTACTTATCTTGCATAATTAGATAGTTACATTAGTTAGTTACAATGTGTAGTATTTATTTCATGCATTAGTTAGTGACATTAAACTCAATGATGAGGCTTCTTCCAAATCTGTACATAAACACGTTTTTTTTAATTAATTTATGTACAAAACACATAGACATCAAATTCCCTATGGATGAGATAGGATGAATATTACATGTAATATGAGTGATAAGTAAGAGATATCCAACTTTGTACAAATTCCATGTTAATACAAGCAGTAGATCCATTATTAAGAACATATCACCCCTTTGATGGTTGTGTCTCACATACAATTATCATGAAGCTTAGCTTTGTTATTTGTAGAATATAGTGCAAATTTATAAGGTGGAGATCAACATGGAAAACATATGCCTACTACAAGAATTCTTTAGGGAGGCTCCTTGCACTATGAGAAATGATCCACCTTCCAAATATTTTTCGCCCCGATATGTTTTTATCAATTGCAATGATTTTGTATGAAACATTGAGAAATGTTATAGGCCTACATTGGGTGATTTTCTCAAAATCTCAATGTTTGGGAATAAACATAATCAAATATTTGTTGATATATTCTCTCAATGACTAATTCTAAATATATTCCTTGTATACATGCAATCACATCCAACACAATATCATGTAGCCTTATAAAATTTGCATAGAATGTCATCAAGCCCCAATAGATATGTGCCATCATCCATTTCCATCAAATTAGATGTAATTCCATCCAAATTCTATCCTAATTACACATCCTCTCGTGCTCAAGTTATAGGTTACATGGTATAACATTGAGCCATGTAGGCATGGACACCCTATGCTCTTCACTCATACCTTCTTCTCTCTCCCCCCTTCTTCATGTTAATATTATGGTAGCTTCGAGAGGTATGAACCTCTATTATGACCTATGACGAGACTAGAATCCTCCGGAAGGAAGCAAAGAATTGAAGGAAACCCTAGACAAGTTGTCGGTTGAACAAATATATTTATATTGAATTTATTGATGCCCAGACGGAGAAGTCGACCCTAGTTAGACTGGCCAGGTCGGCCCCAGTTAGACTGGCCAATCCACTATAAATACAGGGTGTCAGTTTCATTATTTGTCATCTCAGCAGTTGCAGTGAGAGCTAAGTCTGCGCAGGCAGTTGCAAGCAACAACAGTTTTGTGCGCAGGTTTTCTGGGAGAGCTGGAAAGGGGTGCGCTAGCTTCTGGGTGGGATCATTTGTTTAGTTTTGTTTCTATTCTTTTGCTTGGTGCATTTAGTCTCTCTTGGCTATTGATTGCAGCCAGAATTCTCTTCTCGATCAAGCTCAAGGTGCTCGGAGGGTGGCTTAAAGCCTATGGTTGGGTGACGAGGGTATCATCAATGGTTAAACGAGCACAATCCTTTAGATTCTAACAGGTTATGGGCCCACACCCCCTTCAGTCAGCCTAAAACGCCGGAAGGAAACATAACTGCTAGGTATTGAGCTCATTGAGGAACTCCCGCTAGGGTTACTAGCAGGAGCAACTTCCAAAGAACTGCAGCTAGGGTTACTAGCAGTAGCAGTTGCAGAAACCCTAATTCTCAGATCCGACACCTTGTGATGGAGCATCTTGCTCAAGGAGAAGATATCCAAATACGCCCTAACTCAACGCACCTATTGACTTTCTCAGAAGAGAGAAATGACGCAATTGAAGATTTGGATCAAGGCATGACCAGTTATCAGTCAACCGAAGACATGTGCGAAACAATCAGCGTCTTACATTACTCAGCACTTATCGGGACAATTGAAGACGATATGTGGATAATCGACAGTGGAGTTTCCAAGCACATGACGGGAGATCAAGCTAGACTCTCAGATCTAAATGAGAGAAAGACATCGTACAAAGTGGATCTTGGAGACAAAAGCACCTACCCCGTCGAAGGATTTGGACAAGCCTCCATCAAATTGGAATCATGTAATCATGTTCACTTAAGCAATGTTCTATATGTACCTAGTTTAAAAAAGAATCTTGTATCAATATCATGTTTAGAAGACAAAGGAAACAGAATAGCCTTCATAGATGAAAAGGT
>JZKD02S2436102.1:217837-231801 GCA_000966675.3 Picea glauca
AAGGGCAGACTCATTCTCTCCAGGTTACACTTTGTTTAGTGTCGGAAGAATGGCCCAAGGTGGGAAATGGTCCAGGTTCAGAAATCAGAAACAATCCTTCTTCCTTGGTTGAGAAAAATGGGGCAGATAGCCTATTATTGATATTATATATTGAGGGCAGACATTCTTTCAGACCTCACAGATGTGAGTGAATGATTGGCCCAGATGATTATTGTTGATACTCTATACTGAGGGTAGACAATCTTTCAGATCTCACAGACGTGAGTGAAAGACTGATGATTCAGTTTTATCATAACCCTGTTTCTATGCAGATGAAGACTACTGTGGTGGCAGACATTCTTTCAGATCTCACAGATGTGAGTGAAAGATTGACCCTAATGATACAGTTTTTATCGTAACATTGTTTCTATGCAGGTTGCTATTTGTTATGAAGGACAGTTTGTGATTGTGTTTCACAAAGTCTGAGTAGTTGTGTACCACTGGAATAGACACAGGTGTGTTCTATAAATTGATATTGTACCAGTTGTCATAGGAGATTATCCAGTCGAATAATAATGACAGGTGCTCGTGGTGCTACCAGTTGAATGGTCTGTTGTGCTCAAGACCATACCTCCCTAGCTAGGAGGGAGTGTTAATATTTAGGTAGCTTCAGGAGGTATGAACCTCTATTCTGACCTATGACAAGACTAGAATCCTCCGGAAGGAAGCAAAGAATTGAAGGAAACCCTAGACAAGTTGTCGTCTGAACAAATATATTTATATTGAATTTATTGATGCCCAGAAGGAGAAGTCGACCCCGATTAGACTGGCCAGTCCACTATAAATAGTCCACTATAAATACAGGGCGCGAGTTTCATTATTTGTCATCTCAGCAATTGCAGTGAGAGCTAAGTCTGCGCAGGCAGTTGCAGGCAGCAACAGTTTTGTGCGCAGGTTTTCTGGGAGAGCTGGAAAGGGGTGCGCTAGCTTCTGGGTGGGATCATCTGTTCAGTTTTGTTTCTATTCTTTTGCTTGGTGCATTTAGCCTCTCTTGGCTATTGATTGCAGCCAGAATTCTCTTCTCGGTCAAGGTCAAGGTGCTCGGAGGGTGGCTTAAGGCCTGTGGTTGGGTGACGAGGGTATCGTCAATGGTTAAACAAGCACAATCCTCTAGATTCTAACACTTCACTCTCTCTCTCTCTTTACCCCCCCTCCCCCTATCTCTCCCTCTCACACTTTGACACACTCTCTCTCTAACCCCTCTCTCCATCTTCCTCTCTCTCCCTCTCATACATGAGGTATTCCCCTTTAGTATTTCTAGAGCATCGTACATGTTTAATTATTATTCAGTCATATAACATTTAATTCTCCTTATCAAATGCAAGCTCATTGATGTAAGTCCCATGTAAGTGGCATAACTAGAAAATCCAATACGGTGATCCATATCAACCCAAAGTCAATGAAATCCCACCTAAAATTAACCAAGGGGGATCATAAGGGCATCGATCCAGTGTCTACACATATAAAGGTCTAATAATAAGGCCAACTCTCACCTCCAAAAATTGTTAGGAATAAAAGGCAAGATTTCTTATAGATTATCAAAGGTCTTATCATGTCGTCGAACTATCTTCGACAAAAGTGATCACATGGTCTTAGGATCCCTCTTAGCTAGATGAGGTTGTGTTATCATCAAATGCAAGTCAAAACAGGTCATCATATCCCTTGGGAAGACAAGAATTGCAAACTATGTTACCTTTGATACTTTGAGGATGAAGAAAACTTAATTTTCATATGTCTCATTTATTATGAGATCCAAGGGTGATTTCATTGTCTTTAAAAATATTCAAGGGAACCTCTCTCGCTTCTTCCATTATCCAACCAAAGATGCTTTGCCTTGTTTCTTCAAGAGTTGTTTGCCTTTTGACATCAAGCCTTCTATTTCTCCTCCAAATCTACCCAATTAATCACACCCTTGCTTTGACCCATTTGGCCCAGTAGGAGTGTCAAGTGTCAAGTAAATATTGGAGATATTGATATGGAGAATACTAAATTGGTCAAACATTTCCCCCTTACTCAAGTTTTTCCATGAATAGCTCAAAAAATTAGTTCCATATCTCATCATAGAGGGGTTTTTTCTTCCTCCCATATGTAGCATAATTCTCTTGGATAGGGGAGAATCATTAGAATTTTCCGAAGCCATATGGCTTCACAACTGGTGGAGCACGATGCAATGTACTCCGCTTCTGCCGTATTGAGAGAAATATTGGATTGCTTCTTGATTTTCCATGAATTCATGGATGAACCCAAACTAAAACAACATCTTGAAGTGCTCTTTTTGTCTAAAGTACTTCCATCCCAATCTGAATCAGTATAACTATACAGTCTGAAGTCGTGATCTCCAGTATAACATAGACCATAATCCAATGTATCCTTAAGGTATCTCATCACATGCTTTGCATCTACAAGGTGAACAAGTTTTGGCTCCACCAGATACTGACTCAAGTTGTTCATAACAAAGCATATATCTGGCCTAGTATTCGTCAGATACATCAACGAACCAATAATTTGTCTGTATAAAGTAGCATCAACTAACTCTGACGAAGTATCAACCAGGAGCTTCAAATTCATCTCCATGGGTGTGGCCATGGCTTTACATTCCAACATGTCAAACTTCTTCAGTGTTTCAACTACATATTTCCCTTGGTTAAGGAATATCTTCTCTAGGATCTACCAAACTTCAAGACCTAAGAAATAATGCATCGAGCCTAGATCTTTCATCTCAAATTATGCAACGAGTTTTTTCTTGCAATCTGTGATGATATTGTCTTATCCTATCAAGAATAAATCATCCACATATAGTAGAAACATAATTGGCTCATCATTCATAACCTTGAAGTAAAGGTTAAAATCAACTTTACTCTTGATAGATCCCAAGCTTGTCAGGAAACTATCAATTCCATTGTACCAAGCTCTAGAAGCTTGCTTCAACCCGTACAAAGACTTCTTCAACTTGCAAACATGAGTCTTCTTGTCATGTACTTAGAAACCAAATTTTCACTTCACATTGTACCAACCAAGTACACTTTCTCAGCTGCAACTCAATCTGCATAATCATGTGTTAGTTCTATGTGATTTCTGCAAAGCACTATTTATCTAACTGCCTGAGAGTATGTCCTCTACTTTTTCTATAATTTTTCCTTTTGGAACCAAGACTCTACACCTGCAACTGTTATTTCTGAAGCTAAAAATGACTACTCTATTCTCCTTATAGCTGATAAAATCTGAGAGTAGCTCCTCTATTCTATCATGGTGACAACTTCATCTGAAACTAAGAGTGGTTGATACTAAAGGTAGCTTTTCTTATTTCATAGAGGTAACTCAATCTCAAATGCAGGGACTACTCCCTATGAATCTCATGTTGTATCAGAATCATGGTTGTTTTGACTGTCTTCATGAACACTGGAACTATTTCTTCAATTACTGTAGAAAGTGTCTCGTCATAGTCTTCTCCCTTTTGTTGGGAGAATCCTCTAGACACAAATCAGGCTTTGTACATCTTTATATTATTATCTACAACATCCTTGCTCTATTAGATCAATCTTGGAAGTCACCACTAACTTCCCTTCTGGTCTCAAGGAAAAATATATATCCCAGTCCTTTTGACTGGCTTTCTCCTCTGTCACTGAAACAAAAGAATCTTCCAAGGAGATTTCACGTCTCTTAGAAGTCTCTAAAGCTACGATCTAGTCTTCTCAACGCAATCCTCCATGGTAACCTAGAAACAAAAACAAGAAGTTTATCATGGAGGAGATGTCAATTATATCTAGTAAATAATTACAATAATCATTTATCTCAATATTGCTCACATGCTACCAAGTATTCAATAATAAAACTTTTCAAAGATTACTATCACAATTATAGTGTTTAGCAATTATCAAACTTCATATGTGCAAATTTGAATCTTATCAATTTAATCAATCAAACCTGGAACCTAGAGTATTGTCCTCAAGAATGAGTGTTGTTTTTATTATGAGTCTCCTTCACTCAAGATGATAAGTATTTTCTTCGACATGTCCTCTATACTAAGACACTATGCTATCTTGACAAAAATTCGAGTTAGGGAATATACTCTGTAATCTCAACCTTAATCAATCTAATACTTTGACTTTAATTTTGACCAATGGTTAGTATGATAACTTCAACATATCAAAATGCAACTTGGATATTCATAAGATCACAATAATGCCATAACAAATAGAGGCATATCAAAATAATCAAACCCATGGTGCATAGTTCCTCTGAAAGTGTTGTATCTGAAATCCTTCTAGATCTGTGATTGTTGCTTGGACAAAATATCCTTTCTCCTGCAAGTACCCTTTAAAATAATGATACAGTTTAAACATATGTAAGTACATACCTATGATAGCATCGAAAAGTAGTGGCACCATCCGACAACAGCGACAAACCTTTAAAACTTCAAAGGTTCTGCAATTTGTAATCTAAAGGTAGCTAGAGATTTTCTAGGGTAAGGTGCAATACAACAATAAAAATCAATCTCAACACTACACAAAAACTTTCAAAATTTCGATCCAAGGACTAGATGCACCCTCCTAGTGCAAGTTCCTAGGGGTGGTTACTTTCTCCAACATCCTCCTCAAACAAGGAAAACATTACACTTAGAGTTTATGTAGAAACCCTAATTTTGCAACAACTGCAATATTGAGACCAAATCTTGGAGAAGGTGCATTGAAGCTAACCACTTCTTATAAACTGTGAATTGGTCTCTTTCAGGCCTGCTCTAATACCATGTTAATGTTTTTACTTATACAACTAGCAATTACAGTTCTTCTTTATTATTATAATCATTTAACACATTAGCTACATAAATAATATCATTGAAAAAGAGGCAATCACAGAAACAACAAAGACACATAGATTATCTTGGGAAACCCTCATGGGGGAAAAAACCCAACAAAAAATTTATCAATATAGATAGACCAAACACTGAACAAAAGATCCTCCTCTACTCTTTTACTAGGAAGAGTAGTGTACCACTTAACCAAGAAATACCAATACATAGACCAATATCCCTCTTTGACATCACCCCCAGTTGCAACAGCTAACTTCTCCAAGACTTGTGCACTTCTTCATAGTTCTAGAGCTATAGTGTGTGAGTGCACAAATGAGGTGTTATCCTTCTTTAAAAATAGTAGTCTGGCCTCCCTTAATTAAGTATGGTCCAACCTGTCACTTTACCCTTTTAATTTACATTTAATTGTCAAGGCACAATAGGGCCTAATTAATAAATATAACAATATTATTCTACGCTCCTTCATAGATAGAATACTCTTTGAAGTTACAATATTTCAACAAGATTTTTGTTTTTGTGTTTCCTCTCTCATCCAAGGGGATAAAATTTGATGAAGATAGGGCAAGGGTTTGTCCCTTTCCAAGAGTCCCCCCTCCAGCTACATTCCCCTGGAAATGCAATCCCACAGCTCCTCCCTCTTCCCTTGGTCCTCGATTCTTCTTGCTTTTACTAAGGGTTTGACAGTGTCAATGGAGACGATGGTGAGGATAAGGAGTTTGTGCCTTATCCTAAACCTCTAAGCTATGGCCCCTCCCAAAAAAAGGGCTATGCCCTAAAGCCCTAGGTAAAACTCAAAGAGGATTTTTCATCCCAAGGGGGAATACCATTGATCCTCATCTCTCCAACCCAATTGGAATAAAATCCCTCATGTTGAAGGCTCAAGAGAAGGTAGTCCACGACATTAAAAAAGGGAAGCAAGACACCATTGCCAAGGCCCTTGGAGTAGGGATATCCTTTAAAAGGGTCCCCCGTGATTGTCCTCTCCTTTAATGCCAAAGGGGTTGGGGGTGCCAATAAGAATATATCCCTCAAACAACTCATTTCAAGCCATGAGTTGGACATTATTTTACTTCAAGAAACTATGGTGGAAGGATTAAGAGCCAAAGCAGTGATGCAACCATGGCTAAAAAAAAATGGTCTTTTTGTACGTTGGATGAAAATGGTCCATCAAGAAGTTTGCTAACAAGCTAGAGTCCTCATATCAAAGCTCTCTCTCTGTGTCCTCGTTCAATTAAAATATCCTAGTTCAACTCAGAGTCAAATATTTTGGACTTAAGCTATACGTGCTAAATATTTACAGGCCATATGTAGTTCACATCCCTTTCTTGGAAACTTATCAAGATCAAAGGCCTTGGAATAGCCTTTCACCCTCATCGATGGAGACTTGTATATAAATTTATATTTCAAAGAAGATTGGGGGGCAACCCCAAACCGGATCCCCAAAGTGGTTACTTTTATGTGTTCTTTGAAAGCAAAATATGGTTGACATTGAACTAGTAAGTTGGTGCCAACATGGTGGAATTTCCAAGTCAATGAAGTCGTAATTTCAAAAGGATGGATCGCTTTATGGTGATGGAAGATTTGATGGATGGATCGTTTCAATTGAAGTCTTCAGTATCTACTGGAGGTTTTTCCAACCACTTACGAATTTTGTTTCAAATGGATTTTGTAGAAGAAAACCCTCCATCTCCGTTTAAGTTCAATCATATTGGAAAAAGACTATAGAAAGTTGGTAGAGGAAAATAGGGTAAATTTGTCACTCTTCCTCCGCTTCCTTCATGTCTCAGTTTGTGGATAATATTGCGAAAATAAAAATCGTTACAAAAAATTGGAGAAAATCTTTTCGAAAAAAGTCCCAAGCAACATTGAAGGAGGTTTAGCCTAGTGTGCAATTTTGGTATTGAATTTAGTTTGGATTTAAATGCTATTGGAGGTGGGATAATAGTGAATTTTTGCGGGTAGTTCAAGAGGGATTACAAGATTCTTCCCCTCGTTGTTAAAGGTTGGGACTACTCTATAGCTCCTTCGAGGCGTGGCATAGCTACCTAGTTGGCAAATCTGGTCTTTTTCATTGGTCTATTTGTTGTTTGCAAGTTTGATTTTTTGCAAGTTTTGTATATGATGCTCTATTTTTTTTATTGAGTTTCTTTGTGGTTCGGTGTTATCATCCTTCTAGAATACTAACACTGTTAGAAGATTCAATTTATAGTTCTCTAAGTCTTGGCATGTGGACTGGGCACAGTGGTCTTTTGTCTTGTTTCTCTATGACAATTTGTATTCTCTTGGAAGAGAATTTGTATTTCTATGCCCTTCAATTGGTATCAAGTTTTCATTCCTCAAAAGCATTTTGATTTTATAGTTGAAACTATGGATTATAAAGTAGCAAAAACTGAAAAGGATTTTAAGGATTTTATAGAACCCATGAAAAAATGATACAAGAAAAGGAAACAAGTGCACCATTTACATTGTTACAACAAAGATACAAGGGAATCAATAGCAGATAGTTTCTCATACTTCTTTCATTATGGGTTGAAACTATGAATTATCAAGTAGCAAAAACTGATAAGGATTTTAAGGGTTTTATAGAACTCATGAGAAAATGATACAAGAAAAGGAAACAAGTGCACAATTTACATTGTTACAACGAAGGTACAAGGCAATGAATAGCAACTATGGATTATCAAGTAGCAAAAACTGAAAAGGATCTTATAGAACCCATGAGAAAATGATACAAGAAAAGGAAACAAGTGCACCATTTACATTGTTACAACAAAGGTACAAGGCAATGAATAGCAGATAGTTTCTCAAACTTCTTTCATTATGGGATTCTAGACCAATTAAAGCAACAAGCTGTCAATCTTGAGATAGAATGTGTTATGTTAAAAAACTTGGTCACCCAATTGAACAAGTACACTAATTCAAGGGCCTCAAATCAAACAGTATCAATGAATTCGGTATCAATAAATTCTAGACAAGGAAAAATCAAAGAGAAATCAAAACCCAATTGAACAAGTACACTAATTCAAGGGCCTCAAAACAAACAGTAGACCGAGCATAGAAACATAGCTGAGAAAGTTTTAAAACTCGCGTGGCATTCATATCAAATGCCCAGGTAAAAAACGTAGCAGAGCGAATGACAAAAGCCATTTACTTCCAGTCAATAGAAAATCCAAAGATGATCACCTGCAAAACCTTTTCTTATGGAGAATCACAAATTCGAAGTTACTTAGGGTGAGGTTGCAGCCAAACCCCAAAGCGGAATAATTCAAAGCACCCAAAACATATGAATTTCCGTGGTAAGGATAGATAAGCGGACCAGCGGCCTCTGGCTGACTCTGAAGCAGATAACGATGACAGCTAAAGGTGGTGTTTAAGAACACAATAAAAAGAAGGGAAATAGTTAAGAAGCTCATTTCTTGGGCGACTTGGGTTCCGCCTTCTCTGCAGTCTTTTTGGGCAAAAGAACCTGGTGAATGTTAGGCAGCACCCCTCCATGTGCAATGGTCACGCCCATCAGCAGCTTTCCGAGCTCGTCATCATTCCTTACAGCCAAAAGAATATGCCTTGGGATAATTCTGTTCTTCTTGTTATCCTTCGCCGCATTTCCGGCCAATTCTAGAACCTACACGAAATATCACCATCAAAAACCTAAGATGAAGTCCCCCAATCGAAACCCTAATGCATAAACTCTAACAATCCAAATGTCCAAGGCCAGACATTGCACAACACAATTGAACAATATAACAAAACAAGTGAATACACACCTCGGCTGCGAGATACTCCATGACCGCTGCGAGATACACAGGAGTTCCAGAACCGACTCTCTGGGCATATCTGCCCTTCTTGAGGTATCTTCCGATTCTCGCGACAGGGAATTGAAGGCCAGCTCTTGTAGATCTGGAGACACCTTTATTCTTTGCTCCTCCCTTCCTACCGCCTGCGCCTTTCCCAGAACCAGCCTTTGAAGAATCCATTGCCACAGCTTCTCAAATTGATCCAACTCCAACTTAAAACTTCTCAACAAGGAAAAGAACTCGAGTACTTGATTTCAAGTGGAAGAACATGCTCTGTGACGAATAATGCGGAGCGAGCGGAGTATGAGTTTATATAGTGATGGGCCGAGAAGTAAGACATGCCATGTCAAAACTCTGGCCGTCGATAACGAGGAGAATCGGACGGACTCTATTCATTTCGGATCGATACATGACTGGCGCCATTACTCATTTAAAATGCTATTGAAAGAGGGTTGATCCACGTCATATTAAATTTAAAATTAAAAAAACTGTTTTACCCATTCTACTTTAAAACTTATCCACGTCATATATTAAATTTATGATTAAAAAAACTGTTTTACCCATTCTACTTTTTAAAACTGTTTTACCATTTTACTTTAAAGAATGGATCCTCTTTTTATATTAAATTTAAAATTTAACAAATTGTTTTATCTATTGTATTTTAAAACCTATCCACTTCTTCATTATGTGAAGTCACCGGTTCCAAATCTAGACTATCTAGACTTACCTTGTGTGTTGTGTATAGGGTATAGTAGATACACTTGGAGGTTGTAGTGATGTTAGTCCGATGAATATGTGATTTGGATAGGTATATATAGAGATCATATAGTTTGGAATATGTGAGTTGGATATATGAATGTATTGGGGTAATTGATGAAATTATTTTATTCTTTAACTCGCTATACTTTTCAAGTTATAGGGTGTGGAAGTTAGGGTTTTATATTAGTCCTAAAACTAGTCTCAAATAGATGTTTTGGGTAAAATAGTCATATTTGATTCTAGAAATATCCAAATTGAGTGCCACCAATTTCATTGGAAAGAGAATGGATCATAGTGCTTCAGGTCCAAATATCAAAATCATATCATAAAAATTGGACACGTGGCATGTCGTACAAGTTTGTTCTCTGGAAAGGGTCAAAATTCAACAAGTTTTGGGAAACTTACCATAACTTTCACTTGGCATGTCAAAATTTGGTCAAACATATGGCATTACAAAGAAGATATATCATAGTACTATAAAACAAAATTTCAAACTCAAAAGTGCCAAAATTTCATAAAAATATCCGGAGAAATTTCAACCAATAAAATAGTCTCGAAATAAGGGTTTTTAAATGTACATGTTAACTTAAAATTATCATAACTTTTGATTGGGATGTCCGATTGAGGTGATTCAAAAGCCGTTGAAAACGGAAAGCAAAAGAAAATATACTAGGAAAAGGATCACAACTATTTGAGATCGTTATTGTTAGTTTATTGAGGTTGTATGTTGTGGGTTTGGGTTAGACCTCAATTAAGAATCCATTGCAATACCTAATTTTAGTGGAGATGTAGATAAAGATGAAATGCCCAAAGGGGTTGCATCCAATGGTGGAAAGCGAAGAGTTTTTCACCATTGGGCAAGGTTCAATTCCAATGAGGGTCGCTTAACCTAGAACCATGGGGACACCTTGAGGCAGTGATCGAACGTGTGGTTGCACCTAGAGAGATTGTATTAAAAATAGTCTTGTGACGTGTGCACACATAAGTGAATCAAAGCCCGCCCCCATGTCCTTCAATTGTTTTGCATTCTTGTTAGAGCAGTGGAAAAATTTTAGTTGTGTTGTTCTTGAAACCCTAATTCTAGTTCGCTAAGGATGATCGGTGGTGATGGGGGGGCGACATACCCCTCCAGATGATGAATCTTGGGACTTTCAATCAATGGTGGCCTCTTTTGTCAAGCATGTGAATTCATAGGCTTCAAAGTTTGTCAAAAAATTGCACGAAATGCCCAAGATTTCTCTCCCTCCTTCCTCTGCAAGGAAGAAAGCCATATCTCTTTCTGACCGGGGCTTAATCATACAACTCACTATCATTTGGCCCTCTTCGAAGACGATAGTAAACTAGTTGGACAAAAATTGGAGACCTCTCATAAAGGGCTCTCTCCATCATTTTTTATATGGGCAAGGGTTTTTTACTTTCTTTTCGAACTTAAAGAGGATTACGATTTGATCTTTCATAGTGGTTTGTACTTCTTAGGAGCAAGAGGAATGTACCTTAACAAGTGAACACCTAACTTCAACCCCGAGAATGATGTTCCTTCAACAGTTTCATTATGGGTTCTTTTGTCACATATTCCTCTTCATTGTTGGAGTGGTGATGTTATAAGATGTATTGGGAAATACATAGATTGAGCTAAACCAAAGGAGAACATCTTCTCATGTGCAAGGATCTGTGTCGAAGTGGATTTAGATAAATGGATCCTCGAAGTCATGCTCATTACATTGGATAATTGGCAACATGTGCAACAATTAGATTATGAACAACTCCCAATTAAGTGCAAGATTTGCCATGAATATGGGCATTTTGCAAAAACCTGCAAGAAGTTTGAAAACCCTCTTCCATCTGGTTCTAGCAAGGAGGAACAATGGCAAGAGGTTTCAAATAAATTTGGATATTTTGGTAACAAAAATCCACCCCCTTCTGACTCGATGGTTGGCTCTTCTAATGGCGGATCAAAACCATCGGTGAAAAACAATGGGAATTTGCATCAAGGAAGTGCAACAATAGGCAAAAATAGCTTTGAAATTCTATCTCAAGAAGCGGATCTCGCTGAAAATGATGCTCCAGTCATTATTGGTGAGGGTTCACTCTCTTTGGATCCTCCTTTAGTCCAACCATCCTTTGTCCCTCCTTTGGTGAACATCGGGTTTTCTCCATGACAAAATGAGGATAGAAGAGAAGAGAAAAGGGTTGTGTTTGATGTGCCAGAGAAAGAAGTAGGCTCTTAGTCCGTTCCAAAACTGGAGGACACCAACTTCTTTATCGATGCAGAGGTATATTTTTTTGAAGCAAAGTATCACTCAGAAGTAGAGAACATTAGAGAAGAGGAGTTGGGTAATAGGTCTTCTGAAGAAAATCTCCCCAGAAGATCTCGGAGAAAAGAAACAAGAATTGTTTATGGGGAGCAAGCTAGAAAAGATATTATGTTGGGGTCACAAAAAACTATCTCCAAAATTGATCCAGGTGGATATTGGTGGCCACCCACCTCTTCCAACTAGCTCACATATAGTTTTCTTCTTGGCAGTTTTTTTCTGGCTTTTCGGGTCTTAAACTTTTGGGGTCATTTTGAGGCCCTAAACAACGTTTTTGGGCTCGCCATAGTCACATTGTAGACAAAGTCACAGTGTGATGACAACATGTGTAGTCCTCAAATAGACCTTTTCAACGGGCTATCATGTGCCTAAAACGGAGATCGTATGCAAAAGTTACGACCCCGGGAAGTTGATCTACCAACTTACCCCATCGAGGCCCACATGACTTTTGGCGCTTCATCTCATATGGTTAGGTTTTTGGATGTATGGGGTTTTTTAATTACTTCTTGATGCTAAAACGGCTTGGAGGCCTCATTGTAATGTCCTCAGGCAAATGTGCATAGCTGCCACATCTCTATTTGTGTTTCATTTCGTTCCGCTCATAAATTTGGATCAATGGTATTAGAGTTGTTTGCTCTTTATTTTATTTTCTATGCATGTCCCCAACGAGGTCAGGGTATAAGCAGTTGGGACTCGAACCAGTTGAGCCTTTGCAAGATCGGCCTCGTCGAACCCGACGATCGCCCATGGGGGAAGAAAAGAGAGATGATGGGGTAGGATATCCCTTCAAATTGTTGCTTGAGGAATCCCTCATGTGACAAAGGAACGAGATGATGGATAATTTTGCACAAATCCTTTGACGACTTCCAATAGGCAACGCATCTTTCTCGAGCGGAGGCGTCACCCCCTTCAAGGTACAGATCAATTTTGACATTCCTATATTTGAAGGTTAGATAGATGTGAATGATGTAGACAAATGGTTAAACCTTCTAGAAGGGTATTTTTCTATCCATAATTTNTTCTGGCTTTTCGGGTCTTAAACTTTTGGGGTCGTTTTGAGGCCCTAAAATACGTTTTTGGGCTCGCCATAGTCACATTGTACACAAAGTCACAGTGTGATGACAACATGTGTAGTCCTCAAATAGACCTTTTCAACGGGCTATCGTGCGCCTAAAATGGAGATCGTATGCAAAAGTTACAACCCCAGGAAGTTGATCTACCGACTTACCCCATCGAGGCCCACATGACTTTTGGCGCTTCATCTCATATGGTTAGGTTTTTGGATGTATGGGGTTTTCTAATTACTTCGTGATGCTAAAACGGCTTGGAGGCCTCATTGTAATGTCCTCGGGCAAATGTGCATAGCTGCCACATCTCTTGTCATATATTCGTTACCACCATTTGAGCAAGATTGTTTCATTCTACATTTTACAGTTTCAACAGATTTCTTTATTGAATAGAAGTTAAGTTTCACTGTATCTCTGTGTTAATGTTATAGATTTGTGTTTCATTTTGTTCCGCTCATAAATCTGGATCAGTGGTATTAGAGTTGTTTGCTCTTTATTTTTTTTTCTATGCATGTCCCCAACGAGGTCAGGGTATAAGCAGTTGGGACTCGAACCAGTTGAGCCTTTGCAAGATCGGCCTCGCCGAACCCGACGATCGCCCATGGGGGAAGAAAAGAGAGATGATGGGGTAGGATATCCCTTCAAATTGTTGCTTGAGGAATCCCTCATGTGACAGAGGAACAAGATGATGGATAATTTTGCACAAATCCTTTGACGACTTCCAATAGGCAACGCATCTTTCTCGAGCGGAGGCATCGCCCCCTTCAAGGTACAGATCAATTTTGACATTCCTATATTTGAAGGTTAGATAGATGTGAATGATGTAGACAAATGGTTAAACCTTCTAGAAGGGTATTTTTCTATCCATAATTTTTTCAATAGAGAAAATATTACATTTGCGCTCCTTAAGGTCGCCCCTCATGTCAAATATTGATGGGAGACTTTCTGTGAGCAAAAGGAAACAAAGGAATCTCCATTATTTGCAGTCGCACCCACTTGGGGTTCTTTCAGGGATGTTATTAAGGAAAAATACTACCCTGTTGGAATTTATGATGACTTATATACAAGATTGATCCATGTGGATATCGGTGGCCACCCACCTTTTCCAAATGGCTCAAAACAGTTTTCTGGCCATTTTGGCAATTTACTATTTTTAGCAGGTTTTAACTTCCGGGGCCATTTT
>JZKD02S2436102.1:249302-277035 GCA_000966675.3 Picea glauca
AATACTTCCATGATCTCCTCTTTTAAACCATCCATCTTTGCCTCCAACTTAGCTTCCATCTCTTGTAGTTCATCTTTTGTTACTATCTTCTTTTGTAAATCATTTATGTCCCTAAGCATTTATTCACCTTCATCAAGAGTCCAAGTAGGATTGTCTGGAGGCTTATTTGGTGTAGAAGTTCCCTTTTTGGGTGGCATGTTGGCCAAGCATCACTTTTGAACATTGATTTTGAGGTAGTTCTGCTAGACAATCTTTCTTCTGTTGTATTTCCCAATTTTCAGCCCTTCTAGGTATGAAAATTGCTTTTATTTAGTTCTTTGATATTTCTTCTCTGCAATGCCACAGGTCTGATCAAAATTGGTCATGCCAAGTAGAATTTACAGTAACTTCCCCACAACTTGCTGATTTTTTGCCTTTCCAGGAGATATCACTTGTACAGCGTGCCCCACACAAAATAATTGATATAAAATTCTGAAACTCGTACCAGAAATACTAAAGACTGTCCACTATCCAATGAAACTAGTCTCACTCAATTTGGATACTCTAGGAAGAAGTTATGGTTCTTTTACCTGGAACACCTTCTTGAGACTAGTCAATAGGACTAGTCAGATACCCTATCTTTCACAGGGTGTATATACAAATGTAAGATGTCCCAGAAGTTGAACGTTTTACCACAGATACCTTACTAATTTCTATGAATATCCTCTGGAGTTCAGGGTCTGAAACGTTACAGAAAAATGTTCATAGCGAAAATTATGCAATGACTCAGTTCAGAATGATTCTAGAACCCTATCTTGCACATGTTGTATCTCTGAAAGTATAAGGCCTCAGGAGATGAAATTTTAACCCAACATGCCTTGATCCATCAACTAAATATCCTTGAAGTCGTTCCTTCTGAAACGTTGTAGAAAAACTTTTATAGCAAAAATGTCCAGGTGTCTCAGATGTAGCAGTGAAACCCCAAGATCTTGAGCTCTGATACCATATGTTAATAACCAAATATCAATATAGCATATAAAAACCTCAGAATAAGTACTCAACGCCTTGAAAAAGAGATAATTTCAGATAATAAGCCTCTTCGAGGGGGCAACCTCCTTTTACCCCACATAAATGTTCAAGTACAAGATGATTCCAAATGAAAATTTCTCCTTGGTATATATAGGAGATTAGGAGGTATAATTACAACTAATGGAATAAAACCAACATAAATAAAATAACATTACTAATGTAATATGCCCCAATTAAGGGGTAATGAGCCAATAGTAGGGCTTAACATTCATGAAATTCCTACTTCAGAATATGAAACTTTCAGAATTTTTTTTTATGATATGACAGAAATGGTGAAAGTTTTATTTGAAGAAAGGAATGCAAGGTGAAAGCTCAAATCCTCCAATTGGTGATGAAGATAGTGGTGATAAAAATCCAAAAGGAAATGGAGGGAATGGAAATACTCCACCTCCTTCACCTCCATCTTCCACTTCTTCTACCATTTTGCAACCACCTCTAAATTCTCCAAAAGAACATGGTAAAATTCCTCCACAAACTCCTTTGCTTAAGCTTGATATTAAGTTTGAATTGCCTATGTACAATGGAGAGGTAAATGCTGAGAAATTAGATAATTGGATTCGTCAAATTGAAGTGTATTGTAGGATACAAATAATCCAAGATGATGAAACTAAGATTCATCTTGCTTCTCTTAGATTGGAAAGTGCAACACTCATTTGGTGGGAAGCCAAAACTCAAGAGGACATGAAGAAACATGGTAAATTTTTATCCTCTTGGAATGATTTTATTGTTGCAATTAAAAGGAAATTTTATCCATTAGCATACATGCAGAAAGCTATTATGGATTGGCAAAACTTTAGACAAGCTAAAGGGAAAAATGTGCAAAGCTACACTCAAGAATTTAGAAGAAGAGCTTTGTTTTTGGGTATAGATTTATCTTCTCAAGAAACTTTACTCAAATACATTGGAGGATTGCATAGCCATTTGAGACACACAATTCTCATGTTTAAACCTACAAATCTAGATGAATTTTGTGTACATGGAACTCATTTGGAAGCAAGAGGGAGGAATGATCCTTAAGAGGACAACAAGAAGCCATTTTATAATGGAGACAAAGGAAAGAGGAAATTCAAAGGAGATGGAAAGAAGAATGCTTCAATCAAGAAAGAGGGAGAAAAAATCACATGTAAACACTGTTCAAAAGATGGCCATGATGAATACCATTGTTGGAAACTTCATCCTTAAAAGAGATCCAAAAATTTCAACAACAAAACTAAACCAAATATTGTTGCAACTACACAACATGATTTAGGATCTGATTCGGAAGATGAAACAAAAATCACAACCATGGGTTTTCAAGGTAATAACTCTATTGCCAGTACTAGTTCTTCAAGTAGCAGCCTCAATGAAACTCAACATGAAAAAGAAAGAATAAATATTTTCCACGTAAGGGTTATTTCAAAGCATACCAAGATAGATACTCTATTTGATACTGGATCTCAAGAAAACCTCATTTCTGAAGACAAAGTTAAGAAATTGCATTTGGAAACTACTCCTCATCCTAAACCATATCCTCTAGGTTGGATATGTGACAATGCCAAATTGCATGTGACAAGAAGATGTAAACTTAGATTTTCCATTACTGCAAACTTTATAGATGAGGTAGAGCTTGATGTTATTCCATTGGATATTTGTGGTATTGTGTTGGAAAGCCCACATTTATATGATAGGAGAGCCATCTTTCATCGTCACGAGAACAAATATCATTTGTTTAAAAATAGAGTTGAGTACATTGTTAGAGCACATACAAAGAAGTTGAATTTGTCACTTGTAAATGTTGTCCAAATGAAGAGATTAGTCAATTCTAGTAAGAACTTTGTACTCTTGATGATCAAACCCAAAGACAATGTTGAAAAAGAAGCTTTCCAAGGTTGTGATGCAAAGTTAAAATATGATTTATATGAGGTTGTTAACCAATATGATGAGATGTTTCAGGAACCAAAAGGATTGCCTCCTAAAAGGGGTATCCAACATGAGATTCAATTGCAACAAGATTGTCCTCTTCCAAACATTGGTATATACAGGATGCCAGTCATGGAGAATGTTGAAATTAAAAAACAAATCCAAGAGTTGCTTAACAAAGGGGTTATCATGCCAAGCACATCGCCATGCAGGTCACCAATTGTTTTAGTACCAAAGAAATATGGTACATGGCACATGTTTGTAATTTCAGAGCCTTGAACAAGATTACAGTAAAGAATTGTTATCATCTTCCTAGAATTGATGATTTGTTTGATCAATTGAAAGATACTAAGTATTTTACTAAGTTGGATTTGAGAAGTGGATATCATCATATTAGGATTGTTGAAGAAGACACATGGAAGACAACTTTCAAAACAAAGTAAGGTTTGTTTAAATGGATGGTTATGCCATTTGGGCTTTGTAATGCTCCTGCTACATTCATGAGAGTTATGAATGATGTCTTAAGGCCTTTTCTTGATGATTGTGTGATTGTCTACCTAGATGACATCTTGATATTTATCAAATCTTGTGAAGAGCATGTTAGGAATGTAAAACAAGTTTTATATGTCTTGAAGAAAGAAAATTTGTTTTTAAAGATGTCTAAATGTGAGTTTGGAAAGACCTCACTTGTTTACATGGGACATATTGTTGGAGGAGGAGAAATGAAAATAGATCCTTCAAAGGTCAAAGTAATTTTGGATTGGCCCAAGCCCAACAATGTGACAGAGGTAAGAATATTTTTGGGAGCAACCCAATATTTGAGAAATTTTATTGCTAACTTCTCTTCAATTGCATCTCCATTACATGCAGTGACAATCATCAAACAAGTTTTCCAATGGGGAGGAAAGCAACAAAAAACTTTTGATGCATTGAAGGAGAAGATTAGTTCAACTCCAGTTCTTGCACTTCCTAATTTGAGACAACCATTTGAGATACAAACAGATGCAAGTAACTATGCAATGGGAGCAGTCTTGTTGCAACATGGTAAGCCCATTTGTTTTCATTCTGAAACTTTTAATGGTGTTGTGATTAAATATCCTACATATGATAAGGAATTGTATGCATTGGTGAAAAGTGTGAAAAAATGGAAACATTATTTGTTGGGAAAAGAAAATACTATTCACACAGAACATCAACCATTGCAGTACTTACAATCACAACCAAAGTTACAACAAGCAAGGCACTTCAGATGGATGAGTTTCCTACAAAAATTCCACTTGGTTATCAGGTACAAGAAAGACATTTATAACAAAGTTGTTGATATGCTTTTTAGGCCTATTGTTAGTGCTTCAGTTATTCATAAGAATAATTCTACCATGCATGAGAGCTATGTTGAACAATATGCATTAGATGTTGATCTTAAAGAGGTTTGTGCAACTTTGTGTTATTCTAACCAAGTTGAGGAATTGGATTACCATGTGCATGATAAGCTTTTGTATCATCTTGGCAAGCTATGTATTCCACATGGTGAAAGATTCAACATTATAAGGGAAGCATATTGTTCTCTTATTGTTGGCCACTTTGGTGTAGGCAAGACATTGGCTAACTTGCAAAGGTATTGCTATTGGCCTAAAATGAATGAAAGTGTTTCAAGATATGTAAGAGGATGTTCTTTATGCACTACAAGTAGGCCTAGCAATAGAAAGTTGGGATTGTATACTCCACTTATGGTTCCTTCTCGTCCTTGGGAAATCATTTCCATGAAATTTGTAGGAGGATTACCCATGTCTAAAAAGAATCATGATTATCTTTATGTTGTGGTTGACCGTTTCAGCAAAATGTGTATTTTGATGCCTTGTAAGAAGCAGGTTACAACTGAACAAACGACACAAATGTTCTTTCAGCATGTTTGGGTACATTTTGGGTTGCCCAAATCCATTATTTCTTATTGAGATTATCGATTTATTGAGAACTTTTGGTCAAGATTATGGACACTCATGGACACCAAGCTGAAAAAGAGCACAACATTTCATCCACAAACTGATGGTCAAACATAAGTGGTGAATAGAACAATAGTACATATACTTAGTGGTTATTGTAGCAAACATCCTAAGATTTGGGATGAACACCTACACTACATTCATTATGCTTATAATCGGGCTAAGCATTCATCAACTCAAACATCTCCATTTGAAGCATGTTTTGGTTATTTGCCAAAATCTCCTTTAGATTTTATCTTTGTGAAATATATTTCTATTGATGGTCATTATGACATTGATAAAGCAAAGAAGTTCATTGAACAAATTCAGTTGGTGCATCAAATGGTACAAGAACAGTTGGAAAATAGCCAAGCCAAGTACAAGACAAGACATGACAAGCATCATGTTGATCACAGTTTCCAAGTTGGAGATGAAGTTTGGCTTTACATTAGCAAGGAAAGGCTTAAAGGAGAACGTAAAAACCTTAAACCAATTAGATATGGACCTTTCAAGATTCTTGAAAAGATTGGTAACAATGTCTTCCGTTTGGATTTGCCTCCTTATATGCAAATGTATGCAGTTGTTAATGTTGATAATTTGAGATTGTATGAGCCTCCTTTGATTGATGATCAAGGAGAGCATGTTCAGATTCCTTCCATAGATGACTTCTCGCCATAATATCTTTCAGAATTGCACGAGGACACAATCCTTGACAAAAAGATAAGAAATTCAAAACGAGGGAATGTGGAATACCTTTGTGTTGGTATTAAAGGAACAAATCCAAGAAAAGATAAATGAATTGAGGTTGGAAAGGTGAGGGAACTATACCCTCATCTTCAGATTGATTGAAAGTAGTCTTTTAGAGGTACAAAAGCTTTCGAATGGGGAGGAGTGATCTAGGGGATCAAAAAATGCTTAAAAATAAAAGTGATCGAAATTGCTCGAAAATGGATTCATTGCGTATGGCTCGTCCTCATGATCCCAATGCAACTTGAACAGGACCAAAATTTCGTATGGCTGAGATATCATGTTCTGTCCACTTTTCCAAATAGGCAAAAAAATGTTAATTGTGCAGTCTGTACAATGCGTACAAGCCACGTGGAAGCTTATTGTATGACCGTACATGATCACATGGATAGGTGACGTGTCAGGTGATTTGGCATATGAGTGTCAAGTGGTGTTACGTGGACCAATCCCTGGTTGACACGTGGCAAGTTTGAAGGCAAATGAAAGGGTGCCAGGTGACCCAACCAGGGGCCATACGTGGCACCTCATTGTTGTTTGTTTGGTAAAATTTTGTTGGAGTCCGCGGGGGTAGAACCTGAGACCTATGGTGGGCAAAGTATTTGCAAAGGTCGGGCTACCAACCTGCCTAATGGTGTTACTTAACCATATAGTGCATAACTATTATTTAAATTTGCATGAATGCTGGCGCGGGACGGAAAAGGGTCGGGGCTTAGCCCCGACCCTTGGTCATTACAACCATACCATATAATCGATCGCATGGGGTAACCAACGGTCAATCGGATGGGTGCGGGAATTAAGGTCAGCGCTTGGCCACATGGGGCCATGCAACCACAACCTTCGACGATTAAGGCACTTGGCGCACTAACGACGCAACAATTATGCCCACGATTTGGAAACGCACGTGGTGCTGGGTTTTGCCATAGGAAACACACAGAGGCCAAGTTTATTCACACATAGGTGATTTTGGCGAGCAAAGACAACACGTTATTGGGAAAAACTTCTAGGAAGTGTATTTTTCTCAATTTTTGGCCAAAATAGGTGTAGGAAGAGCCCAGCTAGGGGTTTTTGGAAATTATGGATCCATTGAAGCCATGTATTTTGCATTCTAAGCATTGTAAAGTATTGATTTTGACACTTTGAGCATATAATGAAAATGATCCATTGGAAGCTGGACCAGGAGATGTAGCCCAAGAGAAGGGTGAACTCCTTTATCATTTTGTTGTGTTATGTGATTACTTTTGATGGATGTTTATGTTTGTTTATGCTGCTCATTTTAAGTGAAAACTTCATTAATTTTATGTGCTTGCAACTTGATCCAATTTCCTAAGTCACATAAATATTTTCACTTGCGAATTTGAATACACAAACCCTTTTTCATTTTCAGATCAATAGTGGTAGCCAAAAGAACCTCATCTCAGCGGAGGTAGTCAAGCGGTTGGATCTACCGATAAAATCACACCCACAGTTGTACACCATCGAATGGCTCCACCAAGGGAGTGATCTCCGCGTCATCCAAAAATGTCGCCTTCCCTACGACATCAAGCCCTTCAAAGATGAGGTATTGTGTGATGTCGCCCCCTTGAAGTTTGTGATGTTCTTTTGGGCCAACCTTATTTATTGAAACATCATGTTGTATATGAGTCTAGGCCTCGTAATGTTATTATTACTTTGGACAAGAAATTGTACAGGATACCCAAGGTAGTCCCACCTATTGACATTTCCTTGATCCATGCCAAGTAATGCAGGAAGGTCATATCTCAGACCGGGAAGTTTGTTTTCTTCGTGATTCGCACTCAAAGTGGGTGGAAGGTTGTAGCCACATCCAATAGAGTAGAACAATGTATGGAATACTTCCTTCAAGTCCAAAGAAGGTATTTTTGAATGGTTGGTTATGCCCTTTGGCTTGATGAATTCCCCAACAACTTTCATGAGGATGATGGACGATATCTTGTGGCCTTTCACCAATTATTTTGTGGTGGTTTATTTGGATGACATCCTCATCTTTGGCAAGAGTTGGGTGGAACACTTGCAACATATTCAACATGTTTTGCACAATTTATGGAATCACAAGATATATGCAAATTTGGAAAAATGCTCCTTCGACATGAACATGGTCCAATACCTAGGCTACGTTTTTGATGAGAATGGGGTGCATGAAAATCCAACCAATATACAAGTCATTCGTGACTGGCCAACCCTAACCACACTCACTGAGCTTCGAAGCTTCTTAGGCCTTGCCAATTTCTATCGCAGGTTTGTGTTGGGATTCTCCCACATTGCATGGGCCCTTATCCAAGTGACCAAGGGTGGTGGGAAGGAAAATTTCATGTGGGTCCAGTCACAACAGAAAGAATTCGATGATTTGAAGCAGTGCTTGCGCTCATCCCAGGTGCTCTCATTACCCAACCTGCAACGACCTTTTAATATAGAGACATATGCTTCATACGATGTTGTGGGCACAGTTCTCACTTGGCACAAACATCTCATGGCCTATCATAGTGAGGAATTATTAGATACCGTCCATAAGTACCCCACTTACGACAAATAAATTTACTCCATTGTACAAGCCTACCGCCAATGGAGGCATTAAATGCTCGAGAAGGAGAAAATCATCCACACTGATCAGAAACCTTTGCAGTTCATGCAGACACAAGGAAAATTGGAGAATGAATTCCATCAAAATTGGTCCACATACTTGCAACAACTCCATCTCAACATCAATTATAAGACAGGGAGCACGAACCACGTCCCTGACTACCTTAGTCAACATCCAGTTGCAGCACTAACCATGGTGCTACACTTCTGCGGACATGAGACCTTCGGATGGCCCCAACTCTATGAGAGAGATCTTGACTTTGTGACTATCTACCATACGCTGGGCATAAACACAATTGTCACTGATCTCCATCTTCAGGACGGGTTGTTGTGCCATCTGGGCCATATCTACATCCCATCGAGTGAGCGAGCGAATCTGATTTGGGAAGCTCACTACAGTCGGGGGGCATGACATTTCGGCATAGAAATGACATTGGAAATGCTGCAACAACATTTCTATTGGTTGAAACTTTGACAGGATGTCAACAAGTATATCAGGTCTTGCACGACTTGTGCCATTTCCAAACCGAACATTAAGAAACAAGGCATGTACACCCCTCTGCCCACTCCCGACAGGCCCTAGGAATCCATCTCTATGGACTACATGTTGGGCCTTCCTTCAACCAAGCAGGGAAATGACTTTGTTTTTGTGGTTGTTGATTGATTTTCCAAGATGGTGATTCTATTTGCCTGCAAGAAGAGCATCACAGTGGACGCCACTCCCAAGATCTTATTCGAACGAGTGTGGGTACATTTTTGGATACCACAAACCATTATCTCAAATTGGGATAGTCAATTCCTCGACACATTCTGGTCGATCCTCTGGTCACAAATGGACACCACTACCACCAAATACAATTCCTTCCACCCCTAAACAGATGGCCAAACCGAGGTCGTCAATAGGATGATCGTGCATATCTTGCGCATGTACAATTCCAAGCACCAGCGCACATGGGATGAGAGTCTTCCCTATGTTCAACACAGTTATAACAGAGCCATACATAGCTCAACTGACCACATCCCCTTTTAGGTGGGGTTGGAATTTCAACCATTGAGTCACATGTATGTTGCACTACCCCTTGCGTCCACAGAGGAAAAATCACCCCATGCTCAAACCTAAGACGAAAAATCCACCTGGTTCATTGAATGAATCCACCAAATCCACCAATAGGTTCAGGATATTTTGTAGAAGTCCAATGCCAAGTACAAGCAGTGCCATGATCAACACTGGGTGCCACACAAGTTTCAGGTCGGAGATAAAGTTTGGTTACATTTGCAAAAAGAATTCCTTACAAGACCCCATCAGAAGCCTCATCCACTTTGATGTGGACCTTAAACCATCACCAAGGTTGTGGGTGACAATGATTTTGAGCTCAAAATTCCCCCCTTCCTTGGTTTGCACCCAATGTTTAATGTGGACCTCCTTCGACCATACTTTCCACCATTATTGGACACCTCAGAGATAGCATAACAGTTGACACCGAAAGAGCTTGACCTTGAATGCATGGAACAAGAATCTACTAATAAAATCGTGGACACACAGGTTAAGGGAAATCGCCAACAGAAGCTTCAGCTTTATAATTGTGTTTTCAAAGTGAAGCAACTCCTGTACTAAGGCAAGTGGCTCACCCGGGGCCAAATTCACTAGAAATTTCCTCATTTGATGGGGGAACTCAACCCAATGGATACCATTTCTTCCTAAGGGGGGAGGATTGATCCAGGTGGATATCAACGAACAACCACCTCTTCCAACTGTCTCACATACAGTTTTCATCTTGGCAATTTTTTTCTAGGTTTTTGGGTCCTAAACTTCTGGGGTCGTTTTGAGGCCCTAAACAAATTTTTTTAGGATCACCATAGTAACAATGTAAAAAATGTCAAAGTGTGATAGCAACATGTGTATTTCTCGGATAGACCTTTCCAACGGACTATCGTGCGCCTAAAACGAAGATCGTATGCAAAAGTTACGACCCCGAGAAGTTGATGTACCAACTTACCCCATCGGGGCCCACATGACTTTTGGCGCTTCATCTCCTAGGGTTAGGTTTTTGGATGTCCAGGGTTTTATGATTACTTCTTGATGCTAAAAATCCCTGGAGGCCTCATTTTAACGTGCTCAGGTGAATGCGCGTAGCCTCCACATCACTTCTCAGAGATTAGCTACCACCATTTGAGCAAGATTGTTTCATTCTGCATTTTACAGTTTCAACATATTTCTTTATTGAATAGAAGTTAAGTTTCATTGTATATTTTTTATTTTTCATTGTATCTCTATGTTAATTATATATATTTGCGTTTCATTTCGTTCCACTCATAAATCTGGATAAAAAATGATTGGAGGGTCAAAGTAGAACAAAAATGTTGGAAGAAATGTGGGAAATAAAGGGGGTTCACACTCAAATCCCCTTAAATAATGATCTTGGTCTCTTGGAATTGTAGGGGTCTCGAAAGCAACCCCAATATCTCAGTTGTCAAGGATCTAGTTCACTCTAAAAAACCCCACAGTTTTCTGATCCAAGAGACCAAAATGAAGAAAATATGAAGCAACTAGACTTGGGAAAAGTCTTAGGAATGCCAATGAAGCCATTGTCGTAGACTCATGAGGGGCTTCCAGAGGTTTGTGCACTATTTGGAAAAAAAATGAGGTAAGTTTAGAGTTTGTTTACAAAACTCAACGTTGTATTCTTACTCGGTTTCGATCCAAGCAGAATACACTACAAGGAAAAGACCCCCTAGTGAAGGTTTTTGCGGACGCCCCTATTAAAATAGCCCAAAAATCTATTTATAACAGAGGATACTAGCGGAGGCGAGCGAGCAAAGGTTTTAGCAGATGTTTCGGTATGGTGCGTTTATAAATATACAACGCATCGATGTGTTTTATACAATTGATGCATCGGTGCTTGCAAAACTAACGCACCGTAATAGGGTTATTCCAAACAAAAAAAATACTCCAATGCACTACAAAAATAATGACGCACCGGGGCACACAATTGCTCTTAAAAATTGCGCACCGCGGCAGTGTTATTTTTAATTTTTTTTATATACGACGGTGTGCTACTTAAACAATTGCACCGGTGTAGACGATTTCTCCCAAACAATGGTGCACCGTGGTAAGGTTTTTGAAAAAAATACTCTGGTGCACTACGTAAATAACGACACACCGATGTAGCTAGTTATTTAGTGCACCGTAAAAGGGTTAAATTAAAAAAAAATACCGGCCATATTCTTAATCATTCAAAGACGTCAGTCAAGAGAGTAGAAGTAGCAGCAGGAGCAGGGGGTTGACCTTTACAATGTTGTACGTGATCAGGAGGCAAGAGAGAGGGAGAGGGATTTGTTTCCTAGGCGTTTCTATGAATTTTATTTCTGCATTTCAACTGTAAAGACTTGAGTCTAAAGTATAGGCATTTCAACTGTAAAGACTTGAGTCTAAAGCGTAGGAATTTCAGTTGTAAATACTTGAGTCTAAAGTATAGTCATTTCAGCTGTAAAGAATTGAGCCTAAAGTATGGGTAGCCTCTCAAAATTCTAATCTATAATCATCTGAAGCATGTTGTAGACTCAAGTATTTGATGAACTCTCAACTAACTGGTTGTTTAGAAAAAATATAATCTATATTAGTTTCTAATTCATAATGGTGTGTGATTATGATGTCAATTTGAGTTCTTATGACCATGAAGTCCACGATGGGAATCTTGCTCCATGGGTACCTACTACTATCTGGATCGCCCTTCCCATATCTCCATCATGATCTTCAATGATTATAAACTTGTTTGATCTCGCTATCAATGATAATAACCAACTTGCACGATCGTCAATGATCATAACCTGCATGATATCACCGTCAATGATCATAACTTGCGCGATCTCGTCCTCAATGATCATAAATTGCGTGATCTCGCTATCAATGATCATAACTTGCACGATCTTGCCTTCAATGATCATAACCTGCATGATCTCACCATCAATGATCATAACCTTTATCTTTTCATCAATGATCATATTCGTCTCTCAAAATCCTAAACTATAATCATTGCCCATTTATAATATAGTTGGGAGTTCAACAAATTCTTGATTCTACAACATGCTTAGTCTAGCAAAATTCTAATCTATATTACTGGCAAATCATTTTTTTGATAACTTTTAAAGTAGAACGGTGTGTATATTTAAAAGACACCACATCGGTGCATCTATAACACTCCAACGCATCGGGGTGTTGCATTAATAACTGCACCATGATGTGATTAAACAAAAAACAATATGCACCATTGTAGGATTATTTCAAAAAATATACTCTGGTGCGCCCTGCGGTATATCGACGCATTGGTGGATGCACCATGATAGGGTTATTTACAAAAAAATATAATCTGTTGCGCTTGTTAAAACCAGATGCACCAGTGCCACTAATAATAGAGTGCACCATGACATGGTTAAACAAAAACATTTACACACCATTGTAGGATTATTTTAAAAAATATATGTTGGTGCACTCCGTAGTATATTAACACACCAAGGCGCACCATTACTCCAAAGGGAGCACAGTGTTAGGGTTATTTAAAAAAAAAAATTAGTGCCCTATGTAACATCAAACACACCCATGTGTTAGATAATCGACCGCACTGTGACATGGTTAAATAAAAAAATTACGTATCATTGTAGGATTTTCTTCAAAAAATATATACGTCGGTGTGCTCCATAGTAATTGGACACACTGGTGTGCACCCGTTGTCTAAAAGGGTGCATCGTGTTTGGGTTATTTGTAAAAAATATTATCTAGGGCGCTACATAAATATTGTAGCATCGGTGTGTTCAATCATCGAGCGCACTGGAATAGGGTTTAATAAAAAACATTTATCGATCATAAAATTCATTTTTACCATTTTTAGTGTTGTAGAGCTCAAAAGCACTGGTGCAACTTTTGCCTTTCTGAAGCACCTTGTCGTCGGTTCTTCCCTTCCTTCTGTCTCTTGCTGTGTGCATGGATTTCGAATCTTTCCAAACGATGGGAAAATTTGATTTTTTTTAAAACGTGCCAACCATGCCTCCTCGATGACAAAATGTCCAGGTAATATCTTTGTTTCTTTATAACTTAAGTTTTTCAGTGGATTAAAATTTAAAATTGAGTTAATTTTTCACTGTTTAAAATAATAATTTTTTTTTATGTGTGGTGTGTTCGAGACGTTCAGCTTACCCGCGGTTGGTGCACCCTGTAAATTTACAGGGCGTACCGCAACATAATGTTAAATTCCTCAGTGATGCGTAGGTAAACAAGAACGCACCGACACATCCATTTATTGACGCACCACGTAAAATTATATAGCTATTCAGGGGTGCGTTTCAGTACCTCTAACGCACCAGTCTGTTACGGTACATGGTGCACCGCACAAATCAGATATATTATTTTGTGCGGTGCGTTAGTAAGCATGTGCATCAGTGCGTTCATGTTTACAAACACACAACTATAAAAAAATTGTCATTTTGTCGTGGTATGCCCTGTAAATTATTTGTGTGCACCGCTAGCGGTGCGAGCCAAACGACTTGAACGCATTGTCCGAAACAATTAGATAAAAAATTGCAAAGTTTTGTACTCGTCAAATTTTAAAAATTGGTGGGGCAATGTGTCATCATTACTGAAACGCATTGGTGTATTTAAGGAACATATACGCACTGCCTTAACTAAGTTTTAAAAAATGATTTTACAGTGGATTAGGATTTTAATTTGTTTTTATTTTAAGTAGTGTGTAGGGTAGTCATAAAACACTGGTGGGGTGGTGCATCAATTTTAAAAAATTGGTGGGGTGGTGCATCTCTATTACTTAAACGCACCGGGGCATATAAGGAACGTATACGCACTGTCTTAACTAATTTAAAAAAAATTGTTTTAGGGTGCATTTGGATTTTAATTTGTTTTTATTTTAAGCGGTGCGTAGGATAACTGTAATGCACCAGGGCGTGGGTTTACCTAACTGCACCAGAGCGGTAGGGCTATACAACACACTACATAACATAATATAACAAATTTTATACGGTGCGTTAGTTTACATTGGCACATCATGGGGGGTGCTCACAATTTATGTGCGCACCATGGGCGGTGCTTGACTATTTTTCAGGTGCACCGGTTATGAAATTTACTTATTTTTTAAAGGAAGATATTTTTTCGTATTTATAAATAAATTTCTCATTTAGTAGATTTTTTTTATGTTTTCTATATGAGTAAGGCTGATGTATTTCACATGTTCATCATGCAGAGACATGAGCGGAGAGAGAAGCAACAACAACAACATGAGCAGAGGGTGGAATTGTACAATGTTGTATGAGAATGGGAGGTGAGGGAGAGGGAGAGGGATTTGTACCCTCACCCTATTACTGCAACGAATCATGTTCTATTGAGGAATGTAGGCCTCCTTAAGTACTATTAGGGGGCTACTTCCCTGAAGGGGCACTCCGGGTTGTTGGTGCATCTGATTCATTGATGGGATGTCCATCAACATGCTTTCCATGTGGGTTCGGATCAATGGTACCATCCCATTGAGGAGGATATTTACTTTATCACTGGGGTATCGAGGAAAGGGGAGGATTTTCCCCAGTTCCTAGATTTCCCAGTAGGTGTTGCAGTAGAGAGTCAACTCATGTACTCTCAATGATATATTGGGGTTGATGTACTTTTCCCAGTTGATTTTGAAGTGTCTGGTGGATAACTACAGATTGCTTCTTTCAGTGTAGAGGAGGTTAGGTGCCTCTCACTGTTAGTGATGACCATAGCACACTTTACCAGTGATGGAAAATGCATTAGTTTCCCTCTTTTATATTATATTTATTCGTTGGTATAGAGTCCACGGTGTATCATATGGTCTGCCATTTTTTTGTGGCAATTTTGTATAGCGCTAGATAGATGTCGTGCTATGATACATGGGAGGTCGAAATTTTGAGTTGTTTTGCTTATTTTTTTAGAGGTTTCCGGAGATGAAGTCGAATTTTTTTCATCAGTCTGCTAGGCCGAAGAATCATGTGTGGATGCACATGTGGGGGGAAATGATTCCCAAGAGGGGCCAGCCGAAGTTTCCAACCAGGATTTCCCTAGATGCGCTAGGGCTACTAGCTAGTGAGATATATCACATGTTCATCATGATGTCATGTCCTTACGTGGGTTTGGATTGGAGAGGATTTCCAAACATCCTCTTCACTCCAGATGAGACACCAAATGATAGAGGTAATATTAGTGTCTTGTTTAAACTAATATAGTTTCATTTTATTGTCTTACTTAATTAGAATAAAATTAATTTTAACACGTTCTTTAACTTGTTTTATTAAATTGTTTAATGAAACTGTGTAATTATTGTTGTGTACTGTATCTTTTGCAGATATTGGCATTTTCATCGGGGACATGCTTCCTCCCCCAGTAGATGACAATGAGGAGATGATGCTTGAGGCCACTGCGGGTCAGGGTCCTTGGGTGCATATACCCGACGACATGTGTTGTAGGCCAGATACGTGGTTCATGTTGGAGTTGGAAGACCGAATCTATGCACTTTTGACTAAGGTGGGAGTCTGCCTTGTGATGATACGAGACATCAGGGCAGATCCTATGCTCTTGGATCTTTGGAGGGACATGTCGTGTGATTTGATGCCTCTTATGCGTCATATCGTCGAAGCTACCAGGATACTAGCAGTGAGGAGGGATCTCAATGATAGGCACAACTCCCCTTCCAGTACGACTCGTTCATCCAGTACCCCGTTGATTGATGAAGGTGGTCGTGATCCCTCTCCACATCCTCCTCCTCCTCCTCCTTCACCTCACCTAGATCATGAGCAAGCAAGACCTATTCCTTCGCTGCTTATTTATGGTCAAAGAGTCGACCAAGCACTTATTCCTGACCATCCATCATCTTCTACTATAGACCAAGCCTCCACTACTGTTGTGGATATGCATTTTATCCCATCGGCTGGACCAGATATGTTATAACATTTATTTGTTTTGTTCACCATATATATATATATATATATATATATATATATATGGTGCATTTTTTTTGTTCATTTTGATGTACTTAATTTATATGTTGATGTTGATGTGTATATTGTTAGGTCATGTTATATATGTTTGTTAAATGTGTTTGATAGATGTGTATGTGATAACAATGTTCATTAGATGTGCATTTTTCCTGTTGATCATGATTATGTACTTAGTTAATTTATATGTTGAGGTTGATGTGTACATTTTTAGGTCATGTTAGATATGTTTGTTAAATGTGCTTGATAGATGTTTATGTTAAATGATGTTTGTTAGATGTGTGTGATGACGATGTTAGAAAATGCTTGTGTTTTGTTAGATGCGATCACAATGATGATGCTCTGTTAGATTATTAGATTTGTGTGCTAGTTAATTAATGACGTTTATATGTGCTAGAGGTATATATAATTAATTAGATGATGTTAGCAAATTCAAATGTGTATTTTAGATGATGTTTATGTTTGTTAGATGGTTATCACCATAATGTTTATTTTTATTAAATAATATTGATTATAGATTATGTATTGGTGAACTTATATCAAAATTATATATATGAAACATAAAGACTTAATTTAAATAAAAAAATGCAAAGATATTTTTATAAATTACAAAGTTCAATATGGTTGAAACTATAATTGTAAAATCACCATAAACATTTTTCTATTGCATAGATAGTTCATATATATTCATTCTAACTAAATTATTTTTCAAAAAACAAATTACATATGAATAAATGTTATTTTCCACTGTACTAATAACTCTTTTTTAATAGACTCTTCTACACTAAAAATCGTTATTATAAAAAATTATGATCTCCAATGATAAACATTCTATTGTCCCTAAAATTTTATGGATGCAAATTAATCTTCCTATTGTTATTTTTGTCATTATTTTGTAAGTCAATTGCTATCAAATTTTAAATTACTTCATTAATTGTGGTTTTACTCAACATTGTGGGCATAATTTTATAAATATTTCCAAAAACAATGATAAAAGTATGTAAACTAACAAACACTTTAGTTAAAAACCAAATGATCACAAAATCATGTTAGAAATTTAATTTTTAAATTATAAACCACATTATTTGTTAAATATCTTTTAAATCTACAAAATACATGAACATAAACTCAATTTTTGAATCATCATGTTAACATATCATAAAAAAGGTTGTACTATTAAACATGCATATCAACCATATTATTATTTCTAATATCAACATAGATTATTAGGATAAATAAGAAACTATGTAAATTAAAATATTACCATTCAATATCTAAACATGTTGCCAACTATAAAAATACTATATGTCGTTGCATGTATATAAAATTAAAAAAAATTAATTAAATAACTCGTGCATGGGTTAAAATATTCACAACTCAAATGCTCAAGCAAGGAATTACAATGCAAATCTTAAAATTATTTCCTAAGAGATGTAAGGATCAAAGTCATATCACCAACAAAAGTTCTTTATACAAGTGCTTGAGTGTGTCCAAGGGTAATATGATTGTTAATAAATGGATAAATGTCACCTTCTATACGCATCCAAATTCTAACTACACCATTGTTACTATGCTCTTTTTTAGGTCTTAATGCTTCTATAACATGTTGGTAAAGGGTGAAACATCTAACATCTTGAGACCTTTTTGAAAATGATAATAATTCTTATGACTTTATCATGACAATGATTCTTAAAATTTTATATAATTAAACATGGAGTGACATAAAAATACGTTCAAATAACAATATAAAATTCTATTTCAATCAATCTTTCCATGAAATCACAAATAATTTGAAAGACAAACACATTACGCATCAAACTGACTCTTAACCAACTAAATTTTTTCAAAGATTTGTTATAATTAACTTAACATTTCCTCTGTCAGAGGATGAATAAAAAACAATATAATTAGTGAAAAAAAGATAACAAAAAGATACAACAACAATATTAATGATGAAATAAAACATGTACACATCACTCTTTGTTGTCATCACTCTCATTATATTCCTTGCTTGGAATAATAACATTGTTGTTCTAAAAAATATATTTTGATCTAGGGTCGTGTCTTAATACAAACCACCAATCCCTATCCAACACATATGGGTAAAAAAACATTTGGTTGTAGTGTTTTGGGAAAACATAAGGCTCCTTATCTTCATCCCACATATTTCTAGAGTTGATACATATGATCCCACTATCGTGATCTTCCTTTACATTATTTCGATCAAAGGTGTCCCACTATCGCGATCTTCCTTTACATTATTTCGATCAAAGGTGTCCCACCACTTGCACCTAAAAATAACACATTGGAAAGAAGAGAAGTCCACTCGAATGATCTCTTGTATCTTTCCAACATAACCTAATGTCCCCCGTATTAGGATTTGATCGCGGTGGCTAACACGACTAGATTGGTCGAACTCGACTTGGAACTCCACAGTCTTGTTTCATGCGTCCATCATCGACATCCTCTGTGCGAAAATGATGTCCATATGCCCGCATAGATGGGAACAAATGCACCTATAAAAAAGTGAAAAAATCGTAGTGTCATGTGTCTAATAAACCAACCAATAAAATATAAAATATATATGTTACAATTCAAAGGTGCATTATGAAGTTAAAATTGTACACAAAGGAGTATTGTTTATGTGACTTTGCTTTTATACTTAAAAATGGAACTTAATAATCGAACCTCCTTGGAAAAAAAAAACTCTCGGCTGCCCTAGGTCTGCAGGTCGCTTCAACGCGCCCCTGAGGCCTTCACACCCGCTTGTTCGATTTGCAGCATCCCCATTGTCCAATGGAAGCTCTAGGGGACCCCGATCCGCCCCCAGAGGTCCAGGCCTTCAGAAATATGGTAGCAACAGGCCCAAAGCGTCCGCCCTCAGCGTCCCAGCAAAAGTTCGTAATGAAAATGGATTCCATCCCCACGGTGGCTTTGCCAGAAGAAGAAACTTGTAAAGCAACCCTGAACCTGGCCGAGAGAGGTCTCATAGGCTAGTTTATGGGCCTCTGGCCTTCGCCTAAATCAGTGGAAGAATGGACGCAAAGGAACTGGAAACCCCTGATCAAAGAGGGAGTCAAAAGCTACTTTGTAGGAAAGGGCTTCTTTGTATTCGTCTTCGAGAACACTGAAGATAGAGGATTGATCTTTAGAAACGGGCCATTCTTTATGGGTCCTTAGGGACTTTACCTAAATAAATGGAATCCCAAATTCGATCCCACTCAAGACGTTCCCTCCGCAGTCCTGACTTGGGTCAGGCTTCCACATCTACCTCTCCACTATTGGAACCAAAAATCCCTCCAGATCATTGGCAACGCACCGGGAAAATACATAGACCATGCTGCAAGAAAGGATCAATATTCTTGCGCTCGAATCTGTGTAGAAGTGGACTTAGAAGAGGGGCTCCCGGAAGCAATCAATCTTACCGTAGCTGGGTGGACGCATGTACAGGAGCTGGATTACGAGAAACTAACTTTTAAATGCAGACACTGTCATGGACACGGACACTTTGCAAAGCATTGCAAGAAGAAAGGAGAGGAACAGGTAGAAAAACATAATGGGGAATCATGGACCCTGGTTCAGAAAAACACAAATACAAAAAAAGGTAAAGGTAAAGGTCACATGATCGTATCTCCCAGCAGTGATAGTAACGAACAAGAAAAGGATGCATTGCAAAAGGGAACAGTAAATGTACAAAACAAGCATGCAAAACAAACAGAAGAGAATGGGGAACAGGCAGAAACACCACCCTCATTTAAAGTGGGAGGGAAAGAGCTACATATTGAGGACGATCAAGGCAGCCCTTCAAACCCTTCATATGAAGAAATCTCAAAGAAAAAACCAGAGGAAAGCTCAGGTTCATCAGAGGATGAAACCTTTGAGCGTCCCTCGAAGAAAGCAGGAAGGAAATCCCGCAAAGAAAAGAGGGAGGAGGAGGCAGAAAGGTTCAAGACACAAGGCATCCAGTCCACAATATAAATGTCTATTGGCTGAAATACCAGACCAAGACCTTCCAAGGGAGGTCCCAACCCCCGCCATCAAGTAAATAATGAAACTCGCCTCCTGGAATTGTAGAGGTCTGGGGAATCCCTCTAAAATAGAAGAAGTCAAGGACCTTTTGAAAGCAGATCCCTCAGATATTCTAATGCTCCAGGAGAACAAAATAGAAGGGGAAGCCCTTCTAGATATCGGCAGATCAAAGTGGAACAAAAGAGATGGAAAAGCAGTCAGTTCAAGGGGGACCTCCGGAGGATTGGCAACCCTTTGGACCGATGACATCTTCCATCTGAATAAGCACTTCGAAACTCAGCACTGGATCTTCACGGAACTGAAGCACAACTCAAGTAAGCTATCCATCTCTCTTTTTAATATTTATGTACCAGTTTCTTATGCTGAAAAACGAGAACGCTGGAACTCACTCTCGACTTATTTAGACAAGAACTCTCTCAGCAACATCATCATAGCAGGGGATCTTAACATTGTAACAAAAGCAAAAGAGAAGAGGGGAGGTTCCAATAACACATACCCCATGTTGGTAAAGGTAGAGGAAATCATGCAGTTTTGGGATCTCTGAGACTTCAATCCCATCCAAGGCATTTACACTTGGTCCAACAACAGGGTGGGTGCGGACCATATATCTACCCGTTTAGACCGTTTTCTTGTGCAAAGTTCCATAATGATGAACAAAAATATTATCACTACCAAAATTTTTCCCAAACTTACCTCAGACCATAAGCCAATACAACTCCTCTTGGAAGAAGAAGAAGAGATGGGCCCCATTCTGTTTCTATTCAGCCCATTGTGGATTGACAGAGGTGAATTTTTAGAGACAGTAAAATCAGCATGGGTCAAGTCTTTCTCGGGATCGCCAAGCTATGTCTGGGAACAAAAGATGAAAGCCACAAAACAAGTGCTGAAGGACTGGATAAAGAAGCCAGCCCCTACCCCTTCCGAACAAAGAAGAGAAGCAGTGCAGTCACTGCAAACTTTGCAAACAGATATGGAAAATAAAGATATCACAACAGAGCTGCTGGAAAAAGAAGTAAAAGCGCAGCGATCCACATTTCAATCCTTTCAAAGGGAGGAAGAATACTGGAGACTTAAATCTATAAGTCTCTGGCTGAAGGCTGGGGACAGGAACACCTCCTATTTTCACCGGCAATATAGAGCGAGGCTGTCCAGGAATCACATAGCAGAAATAAAAACAGGGGATGGTCAAGTCTACAAAGGGTTCAATCAAGTCAAAGCCGCTGCAGAATCCCATTTCAAGAACTTATACAGAGAAGACATTCTAAGTAACAAAGAGGAAACTGCAGATCTACTCTCCAATATCCCGCCCCTCATTAATCCAGAAGATAATGAATCTCTCTGCCAACCACCTACCGAGGAAGAAATCACCAACGTAATCTGGTCCATGGAGGCAGACAAGGCTCCTGGGCCTGATGGTTTTTCAATCCACTTTTACAAATCCTGCTGGCATATTATCAAAGATGATCTCCTTAAGATGATCAGGGGGTGCATGAAAAAAATGAAGGTTGGTGGAGGAACCAACTCTACATATCTGGCATTAATTCCCAAAGACACAAACCCTGAATCATTCGCAAGATTCAGGCCAATATCGTTGTGTATTGCATCTTACAAAATCCTGGCAAAGCTTCTTGCAAACCGGATCAAACCTCTGCTAAAAAGAATGATTACCAGTTTTCAAGGCAGATTTGTGGAAGGCAGGCATATACAGGATAATGTAATACAAGTACAAGAGATTGTACACACCAGCATACAATGGAATGAGAAAGGAATGCTGATAAAGCTAGACATGGCAAACGCGTTTGACAGAGTCAACCGCTCGTTTTTATACAGAGTTCTCTCTTTCGGCTTTTCATCCCAGTTTGTTCAGATGATTAAGGCATGCATTGACAAACCATGGGTCACCCCCTTAGTCAATGGACGTCCTACCATATTTTTTCAAACTCAGAGGGGCATCAGGCAGGGATGCCCTCTGTCTCCCTTCCTGTATATAATCATGGCGGACACCCTCAGTAGAAAGTTCATTGCAGAAAGGACAACTGGAAACATACTGGGTCTTAAATCCTCCATTGGGGCAGAACCCTTAAACCATGCGCTCTTCGCAGATGACTCACTTTTACTCGGAGGAGCCTCCATTAGAATAGCCAGAGCCATCGATTTGGTTCTCAAAACTTACTGCAGATCCTCGGGAGCTGTAATCAATGACAGCAAAAGCGAAATTTATAGTTGGAATCTAAGTCAGCAGGAACTCTTAGGCATCTCTGCCATCCTCGGGTTCAAAGGTCACGAAAATTGGGACAGGATCCAGTATCTTGGCCACCCTATTATCTCAGGTGGCAACAAAAGATCGTTATGGAGGGACCTCATTTCCAAAGTAAAAAACAAAATTGCAGCGTGGGGAGGCTTTTGGCTAACAAGGGGCGGCAAAGTCATGCTCATTAAGTCTATGTTGTCTGCGATTCCTCTTTACCAGGTAGCGTTTCTCTTAGCCCCCAGATCGGTGACTGAGCAGATTTCCAAGCTCATCCGAGACTTCTTGTGGCAGGGGGGGAAGGGAAATGACAATAAATTGCATTTGGTGAATTGGGAGATTGTCAGAAGACCCACGGCAGAGGGAGGATTACAAATTCAAGACCCGTCACTCGCCAACTTAGCGCTTGGAGGTAAGATCTTGTGGATGCTGATTGATGATCCCATGCACCCGGTGAGCTTCACTCTGCGTGCAAAATATGGACTCAACAACTCTCTTAGCAACCTCCAGTTTGATAGCTATGAAAAATGTACGCATATGTGGAAATTGTGCTGTAAAAGCAGCAAGTTTTTCAAAAATCTGGTGTACAGAATCCCTGGCAACGACAAACGCACGTCAATATGGATGGATAGCATCATGGGGAGAGAACCCCTGGCAGAAAATGATGAAATTGCAGACCTCAGAGATTGGCTGGAGAGAGCAGGAGTAATCATACTTTATGACCTCTCGAAATGGGATCACCGAGGGGACTGGGTAGGTTGGGATTTCCACGGTGTTCCTCCTCGTTTATCACAACAACAATCCATTCTTGTTGACCTGCTAGAGGATGTTGCCCCAATCAACAGAACCACTAAAGACAGATGGGGATGGGGCCAGATAAGAGTTTACACTTCAGCGGCAGGATATAGAGCTTTGCAGGCCTCAAGAAACAACATCCATACTCCGGCTTTTTGGAAAAGAGTCTGGGACCAACTATCCATCCCAAAAGTGAACTTCTTTTTCTGGACCCTGATGCATAACAAACTTCTCACGGGAGACAATATGGAGAAAAGGAATATAGTGGGGCCTCACAGATGCGTGCTATGTAACAATAACTTCGAAACATCTCAACACCTGTTCATGGATTGCATCTTTGCCAAAGAGGTATGGGGGCTCTTTCTTCAGGATTTCCAGATTAATATTCCACCTCAGAATTCAGTTGCAGAACTTTTCGCCTCTTGGAATCTAATCTACCCCCAACGCATTCCGTCTAAATATTTCTGGACCAAAATATGGACAGCGATGCCCAAGTATGTATGCTGGCAGCTTTGGTTGACTCGCAATCAATCGATATTCAAAGAGGAGCGACACTCTTCATTGCAAGTAGCGGCAAAAGCTAAATCTTTCCTTCTGGAAGCGGCCCAACAACAGTATGCCAAAGAGGATCCTTTGTTACTGCCGGAGGAAAAGAGGTGGTTAATCCTTCTTGTCCCACTTCCGGGTAAGCATTTCCCTTCCCCCAAAACAACCAATCTGGAATGGCGAATAAGAGTTGATGATGACAAATTCCAGCCATGGTGGAGGACTAAAAATTTAACCACAATCTTCTTTGACGGGGCGTCTAAAGGAAACCCAGGTGCAGCCGGAGCTGGGGGGGTCATATACTCCCCGGATGGGTCTTCAAAATATTGCTTCTGCTGGGGATTAGGACAGAAATCCAACAATCAAGCTGAAATGTTAGGGCTTACCAAAGCTTGCCTTCTTGCCAGAGAAAAAGGAGTCAAAGATTTACAAGTTTTCGGAGACTCAGAGGTAATAATAAGAAACCTAAACATGAAGACCTGGTTCAACAATGCCAACCTAAAAAAAATCTTAGATAGACTGAAGAGAGTCTTACTAGACTTCAATTCGTGCAAGTTTTATCATATCTTAAGAAATTCGAACAATGAAGCTGATATGATGGCGAACAAAGGCAGCTCTCTTGTGAAAGGACTCCTAATTGTAAACAACGAAAGTTATTTTCAAATCCATTGAAAATGTTTTCCTTCAAAAGCAGCTGCAGCTAGAAATCTGCCTTGTAATAAGGGTCGCCTCGGCAAAGACCCACTTTTCTTCCAGTTAAATAAATCCTACAATTGTTTCAGTTAAAAAAAAATTGTACACAAAGAGATTATTACCGAGTTTATGTACCCAATCCCTATGTTTAGTGCATCCTCTTCAGCACGTGGGTAACGACCAAATGCACCATATTTTTCTTTGACTTGGTCAGCAACCCAACTGTTGGGGCATATCATTGGCATATTTTATTTTAAATGATCAGGATAAGGCATGATTCTACCATTCAATAGTCTAAATTATTTCCTGTCATTGTCCCATTTCCTCCTCTTATGTTCATACAATTCAACCCACGACTGTGTTGCCTCCGAATTGTAAAGAATGAATTTATTGATGGCATCAATTTCTGAATTCGTTGATATATATATATATTCATGAAATCAAACTGACATATAGTACATATCAGATCAAAACATACATTATGAAGTTCAGTTTGAATAGTTATTGTGTAGAAATTTGGCAAATGATAAGTCACTTACTCTTTACCAAGCGTCTTTTTCCATTCATTTGGAGAATATCCCCTTCTCTTTTGTCCTCATCCCTTTCGTCATGCCAAATCACCTCGTCTGGTGTGTTGTCAATTTTCTTAATGTAATCACTAGCATAATAGAAAGACTCATATGATATGTACCCCTCTGCCGTAGACCCCATCGGTTTTTCCCTTTGTCGAATAAATCCTTTCAATTTCTTCATGTATCTCTCTAAGAAGAACATCCAATGATAGGACACCACTCTGACTAGTTCAACCTCATCTACCAGGTGAATTAAAAGATGAACCTGCAAGTCCATTAAACTCATCAACAATTCCTTCTCAAACATACAAACAATCTCAGCTATCTCTTGACGCCACCATGGAATGCTAGTCATATGAATCTCCTTTGATGTGATCCAATGTACAAATGCAGATAATTTAGATATGGCACATCGTAGGTCCTGGGGGAAGTCATGGTTCACACACCCATGCATGAGCAGAGGATAATGACACTACAAAGTAAACACATAAAAAATTAAATATGTTTTATCCCATGGCATGACTTTATAAAACAAATACTAAAATCATGTTTTTGACATACGTACTCTTAGAAGGTTCAAATGGTCATGTGATTTTAACCCCCAAAAATGGTCTTCCACAGTGAAGTTGTTTCATAGTGAAGACACAAATAAATAAAGCACCTTCACACCCAATATAACTTCATTTTCCAAAGAAAGATCAACTTTCTTCAATATCCATGAGACATCACCTTGATTGAAAGACCAAGAGGGACCAACCTCTCCTCTACTTTCTTTTCTTGGCGAATGTTTCTTTTTACTTTTTGAAGAAATAAGATCTCTCCTAACAACCAATGTGTCACTTTATTTTGATGATATGTACCTCCACAAAGAAGATAAAACATTTTTAAATATATGCATGGGATCTAGTAAGTGGGAAATCTTGATATGCTCCCAATATGGAAGCTCATAAAAGACAGTTTTCCTTTTCATCCCAATGGGAAATTTCTCAACATAGGTGTCGAAGAATTTTGGATCATCGAACATATGCTCCCCATTTGAATCAAAAATTTCTATAATATACTTCTCCTTCTCTCTCTCATATGCTCTAAGCCATTATGTTGGTGCCATTATTGCAGGCCTTTGGGTTCTCTCTGGTTTACCATTTGTTGCTCTTCGGTAAGGGTGTTGTTCTGGGAGGAATATCTTGGAGCAGTCGTACACTAGTTTTCGTAGGTGGTTGGACCACCCAGCCTTCAGAAAATGTCCATAACATTTACATCCATGATATCCTTTTGTTACAAGACCTAGAAAATTATTAATGTATACAGAGCATGTTAGCATCAAAGATCAAAACAATCACAACAAATTAAATATGCCAAAAAATATTGTTACGTATATAAACAAATCAATGAACATGTAATTTTCCAGAGCAAACTCCTAATCCTAGATAATCATGTGTGGTGTAAGCACATATGTTGTAACATACCCACTACCTAAAATCAAACTTTTTTCGTTGATTTCTCAACAATGAGAATCCCCGAAGCTCGCAGCAGCGAAATGCCAAACCCGATCCACGGGTCCTTCTCACCCACACGGCTTTTCTGCACTAAGCCATGATCTTTCCTTGATCTTAATTTTTGGGTTTCGGGGTTTCATGATCCCCGATGTCAAGAGTTCCTGTCCTCTTGAATCCCCGATCTCCGATGAGCAATTTCACCGATACGCGCCCTTTACGCGTTAGCCCTCCTGGCTATGCTCTGGTCCATCTGACCGTTAATTCATAAGACCACATCCTTATCCTTCTTTCGGGGTTTTGGGCTTCAAAATCCTGATGCACTCCAAATCCCGTTAGTCCTCCAAGCTAGACTCCTGGCCCACATGACCACTATCTTACAAGACCGCAGCCTTGTCTCCCATCGGGGTTTCGAACATCGCAATGTCGAAATGCATAAACATTTTGTCCTCGGAAACCCCGATATCCCGATATGACGTCAGCTTCCGCTAGTCCCCTGGGCTAGACCTTTTGGGTCCATACGACCTCCCTCTATATGACCGTAGTCATACCACCTATCAGGGATTCGGGGTTTCAAATGCTGAAAAACATTCGCCCACAGGATTGTCGATCCCTCAAATCCCGATTCTCCGATAGGCTGAAAGTTGGCCCCACGATGGCTCCTTCGTCCTTGTCGGGGTTTCGGACTTCGCGATTCCGAAATACCCAAACCTCTTGTCACCAGGATTCCCGATATCCCGATGACCAAAATGTCGATAGACGATTTCCTATCGGGACTTTCCCTGATGGCTATGATTGTTGCCGCACGTCCTCCTCTGATGGACGGTCCTAGTTAAATCTCGGGATTTTGCGACTTCTGATGTCCTGGACGCCTCATCCCTAGGACTCGTGAAATGCCAGACTCCGACTCCCTTCAGATCTCTGACACGCGTCTCAAATGAATGGACGGTTCAGATCGCTCCTCGCGTTTTCGAGACTTCTAATGTCCCGACTTTCATGACCTCAGGAACTTCGATTTCCCAAATGTCGATATCTCGATGTCTAGTGCCCAGATCTCCG
>JZKD02S2436102.1:300049-316997 GCA_000966675.3 Picea glauca
TTACACAGGCGTTTTGGTAGCGTGAAGGCTATTTCTTATGTGAAAACGCTACCAAAATATCACTTTGTCAGAAAGGCTTAAAATTTGTCATCAATGTCCCAAAGACCCCTAACATGCCTTATCAAACTCTAAAAATCTCAAAGAGACATTGTATCAGACCAATGTGCAAACGTTGGCTCCAACTGCGGGATGATGTCCTCCTTGTTAGGCATCAAGAACAAGTAGCATAGATTCCTTTATCTTTGATGTCCCTGAAGCCTACGACTTGCTATCCATTCCCATCATCTGAACCGATACACATTCTACAAATCAAACTATCCCTGCTAGCAGTGCCTTGTATCCATTGGGCTAATGGAGTCTTTATTGTTGATCTAACACACACCACATCTACTCAAAAATATAAGATTATTTATATACAAACCTACTCTAACAAATTGAACCAATTTTCTTAAGTATAAACAAACTTCCAGTTCAACCATTCAAGTAAATGATCTACTAACTAAAATTGGCCTCCAAGCACAAATAGAATATTAGAAATCGAAAAAGATAACAACACCCTACAATCTTGAAGCCTATATTTAAAGTAATGAAATTCTACCTTTACAAAATGAATGACAACAACTATTTTACTCCAATTTGACTCCATATAGGTTGCTATAGGATCTTGAAACTTATTTGAAATAGAAAACTGCTCTAGTTCATTTTGAAACAACTGATAAATGTCATCTTCTTCATAAAGGTTAGGGGCAATAACTTCCTCTATTTCCGATTGAAGAATATCCAATGCAGGCTTACCGGTTCTTGCAAATTGTTGATCCAAAAATACCATAAAAGAAATATAGGGCAATTGATCTGATAGCTCCTTTGCCTTTTTTGTTGCTGCAACTGTCTTCAATTCCATATCATTTCTTTCACGGCCTTCCCATCCATCGAATTCATAATTGTCATAAACTGGATCACTGTTGCAAACCTCGGTGAAAGTTGATGTAGAAATCTACTCCTCTGAAGTATCCTCATACTCATCATAAACATGTTCTTTACTGCAGATTAATGTACAAATCTACATTTCCTCATCCAAGTATTCATCAAATAAAGGTTGATCTTCATAAAAATTCGGGATAGTATTTACATTTGATGCAACGTCAAATGCATTCACATCCCTTTGATCATAATTATCATTAAAATCAACATGAGCATCTTCCTCTCATGCAAAATAATCAGAAAAAGATTCAAGTATAATTGTTTTCTCATCTATGCTTTCATCAACAATTTATTTTTCATTCACATTTCTAGAATTGTCATCTATTGCATCCTTAATATGCAACTTATATTTCGCACAACAATTTTCAAATAAAAATTCATTTAAAAAATACCTCTTACAATACTCCTTGAATGTTGTGTGAAATTCCTTCAAAGAAGAAATACTTGAATGAGACAGAGAGAAATACCATTGACGTGCATCACCATCTAATGAGTGCATGAACATTTTCATCAATACATCCTCATGATGTAAATCCAGTTGATCCATTCATTGATGAAACTTAATGAGATGTTGTGAAGGATCATCCTCCTCCCTTTCTCTGAATATGGGAAGAAAATATCCTAATTTTGACATATGAGGCACTGAATGTGGGAAACCAGGAATCGCAGAAAAATTGAGAGGTGCAAACCTTTGAGCTAGAACAACAACAAATGCCTTCGACATCTGAAATTGTGGAGTCTCCACTTAATGTTTTAGTCATGGAGTCTCCAGGTGAATGATTTTCAATCATATTTCGATGTTGGTTCTTATCCACCATCAAGAAATTAGTCTAGTCTTTGTCATCCCCCAAGGAAGATAACTTCCTTCTCCATCCCCGAAAATGGCACCAAAAGATGTTAGTGCTAGAAGTTGATTCTTGATTGCATGAGAACCAAGCCTATCTCATCTTGAACTTGTGGGAATGATTTTTTTATTAAAATGTAACTATAGGAAGGTGGAAAGAGAATAAGAAAGGAGTCAACTTTAAATAGGGCTAAGGACAGGGTTAGCATCTGATGAGCTATATATTTAAATTAGATGATGAATACATAGTTATGAACCCAACAAGCTAAGGTTTAGATAAAGAAGATAGAATTAAAATATTTCAAATGAAAATATGATTTCATCCGGCTCTCATATCATCACTTAAAATAGAAGAGAACTTGCTAGGATGAAATGCTTTCAAAATATAAAATTTAAACACATATGAACACAATATCAATTAGACCCTAAGCCCATGCAAAGACAATGATAACTGCACAGTAGTTACAGTATTTAAATGAATCTGATATGATATCAATTTACTTGTATTCATAAGAGATCAAACAACATATAAGAGAAACAAAGGTCCATTACTTTCTTCAGAAACTTTGATAATAACAACAATCAAAGTTCAGGCATGTCTCAGTCTTGTACATATACATAAAAGCCTCACTAATCGACCCTCACCTATCACTCCCCCTTCACTACATTTCATTCATACAATATATAGATTTCCAAGGTAGTTTTCAGATCCAAAATAAATGGATCAAGAGTAATTCATTATGATTAGGTCGAGAGCATCTTTGACTTCCAAAAACAAAACAGTTGGAAAGATTTTAACGAAAAATATAACAAATTTGTTGGAGATCCAAGATTTATGGATTACTTTGACAAAAGCTTTGTTGGCACTTTATCATGAATCCCATCCTTTGGATGATGTTGGAAGGTGTTTTAAATGATAATCATGCTTCAAAGAAACCTTGAGATTCACTCAATAACTCGTTGTCTTCAAAATCTGGGTATTTTATTTTTCTTAATATTACAGGAATTTTGGTAGCGTTTTTGTTTTAAAAAGTGACAAGCGCTACCAAAATAACTGTCAGTATAATTTTTCTAAAATAAATAAACCCGACTGTAAAATTTGAACATAAATCCTTCAGGAACAGAGTGTTGAAGTCTTGATAAATTTCAAAAGCGTTGAACAAACCTGAACATGAATGATAGAGCACAATCACATAAACTTATTCAACCATCAACAAAAATACTTTGTAAATGCTCGGGCCATTTGATCATGATGCCCCTACAACTTCTGGTAGAATTTGTACCAACCAACTTTATTTGGAAATAGGTCACCTACAAAAGAAAAACCTAAGACCCAACTCTCGATTTCTGGAGACAATACTTGACTCAATAATTTCAGGAAGGAGATCTTTGTAATAGGGTTAAAAAAATGAGGAAACTTACAGTTTCAGAAAACTCAGGGTCTTTACACAACAAACAGAGGATAAACACGATAAAATTGGGTTATGATGACAGGTAATGGAGATGACTAAGATCTCAGGCATAGTATTCATGTGGGCGATCATGATGAGGATTAAGTGCCAACTCATATCCTGACTTGAAAGGAGTTTGAATTTTGAAAAATTGAAAATCGCAGGCTGGGAATTAATTTCGGAAATATATATTTTTATTTTTATTTTACACAGGCATTTTGGTAGTGCGAAGGCTATTTCTTATGTGAAAAAACTACCAAAATATCACTTTGTCAGGAAGAATTAAAAATTTTCATCAATTTCCCAAAGACCCCTAACATGCCTTAACAAACTCTAAAAACCTCAAAGAGCCACCCTATCAGACACATGTCCAAACATTGGCTCCAATTGCGGGATGATGTCCTCCCTATGAGGTATCAAGAACAAGTAGACCAAACGCCTTTATCTTTGATGTACCTGAATATTGCAACCTCCTATCCATGCCCATCAACTGAACCGATCCACATTCTGCAAATCAAACTATCCCTTCCAACAATGCCTTGTATCCATTGGGCTAATGGAGTCTTTATTGTTGATCTAACACACACCACATATACTCAGAAATATGAGTTTATTTATATACAAACCTACTCTAACCAACTGAACAGATTTTCTTAAGTATAAACAAACTTCCAGTTCAACCATTCAAGTAACTGATCTACTAACTGAAATTGGCCTCCAAGCACAAATAGGATATTAGAAATCGAAAAAGATAGCAACACCCTACAATATTGAAGCCCATACTTAAAGTTATGAAATTATGCCTTTACAAAATGAACGACAAAAACTTTTTTACTCCAATTTAACTCCATATAGGCTGCTATAGGATCTTGAAACTTATTTGAAATAGAAAGTTACTCTAGTTCATTTTGAAACAACTCATAAATGTCATATGCTTCATAAAGGTTAGGGGTAGTAACTTCCTCTATTTTCGATTGAATACTATCCAATACATGCGTACCTGTTCTTGCAAATTGTTGATCCACCATTACTGGAAAATAAATATAGGGTAGCTGATCAGATAGCTCCTTTGCATTTTCTATTGCTGCAACTATCTTCAATTCAATATCATTTCTTTCACTCCCTTCCCATCCATCGGATCCATAGCTGTCATAAATTGGATCACTGTTACAAACCTTAGTGAAAGCTAATGTAGAGATCTACTCCTATGAAGTATCCTCATACTCATCATAAACATGTTCTTTACTGTAGATTAATGTACAAATATGCACTTCCTCATTCGAGTATTCATCAAATAAAGGTTGATCTTCATAAAATTTGGGACAATATTTACATTTGATGCAATTTCAAATGCATTCACATCCCTTTTATCATCGGTATCATTAAAATCAACATGAGCATCTTCCTCTTGTGCAAAAGAATCATAAAAAGATTCAAGTATAATTGTTTTCTCATCTATGCTTTCATCAACAATTTTTTTTCATTCAAATTTCCAACATTGTCATCTATTGTATCGTTAATATGCAACTAATATTCCGCACAACAATTTTCAAATAAAAATTCAACTAAAAAATACCTCTTACAATGCTCCTTGAATGTTGTGTGAAATTCCTTCAAAGAATAAATACTTGAATGAGGTAGAGAGAAATACCATTGACGTGCATCACCATCTAATGAGTGCATTAACATTTTCATCAATACATCCTCATGATATAAATCCAACTAATCCATGCATTGATGAAACTTAATGAGATGTTGTGCAGGATTATCCTCCTCCCTTTCTCTGAATATGGGAAGAAAATATCCCAATTCTGACATATGAGGCACTGAATGTGGGAAACCAAGAACTACAAAAAAGTTTATAGGTGCAAACCTTTGATCTAGAAAAACAACAAATGCCTTCGACATATGAAATTTTGGAGTCTCCACTCTATTCTTCAGTCATGGAGTCGCCATGTGAATGATTTGCAGTCAAATTTTGATGTTGGTTCTTGTCCACCGTCAAGAACTCAGTCTAGTATTTGTCATCCTCCAGGGAAAATAACTTCATTCTCTGTCCTCTGCAACGATGCCAACATATGTTAGTGCTAGAAGTTGATTCTTGATTACATGAGAACCAAGCCTAGCACATATTGAACTTGCGAGAATGATTGTTTGATTAAAATGTAGCTGGAGGAAGGTGGAAAGAGACTTAGCAATGATTCAACTTTAAATAGGGCTAAAGACAGGGTTAGCATCTGATGAGTTGTATATTTAAATCAAATGTTGAATACATAGTTATGAACCCAACAATATAAGGTTTAGATAAAGAAGATAGAGTTTAAATATTTAAAATGACAATATGATTGCATCTGACTCTCATCTCATCACTTAAAATAGAAGAGAACTTGATAGGATGAAATGCTTTCAAACTAGAAAATTTAAATACATATGAACACAATATCCATTAGACCTTAAGCCCATGCACAGACAACGATAACCGCACAGTAGTTACAGTCTTTAAATGAATATGATATGCTATCAATTTACTTGTATTGATAAGAGAGAAGACAACATGTAAGAGAAAAAAAGGTCCATTACTTGCTTCAGAAACTCTGATAATAGCAATAGTCAAACTTCAAGCACGTCTCAGGCTTGTACATACACATAGGAACCTCACTACTCGACCCTCTCCTATCACTCTGCCTTCATTACATTTCATTCATACAATATATAGATTTTCAAGGTAGTTTTCAGATCCAAAATAAATGGATCAAGAGTAATTCATTATGATCAGGTCGAGAGCATCTTTGACTTCCCCCCCAAAAAAAAACTGGAAATATTTTAAGGCAAAAATATAGAAAATTTGTTGGAGATCCAAGATTTATGGGATTACTTTGACCAAACCTTTGCTAGCACTTTCTCATGAATCCCATCCTTTAGATGATGTTGACAAGTGTTTTAAATGATAATCATGCTTCAAAGAAGCCTCAAGATTCACTCAATAGCTTGATGTCTTCAAAATCTATGTATTTTTTTTTTTATGAATATTACAGGCATTTTGGTAGCATTTCTGTTTTAAAATGTTGACAAGCACTACCAAAATAGCTTCGTATTTTTTTTTTAAATAAATAAACCCGACTGTAAAATTTGAACATAACTCCTTTAGGAACAAAGTGTTGCAGTCTTTATAAATTTCAAAAGTGTTGAACAACCCTGAACATGAACTATAGAGCACAATCACATAAACTTATTCACCCATCAACAAAACTACTTTTTAAATGATCGGGCCATTTGATCATGATGCCCCTGCAACTTCTGCCAGAATCTGTAGCAACCAACTGTATTTGGAAATATTTCACCTACAAAAGCAAAACCTAAGACCTGACTCTCGATTTCTGGAGACAATACCTGACTCAATAATTTCGAGAAGGAGATCTTTCTAATAGGGTAAAAAAAATGAGGAAACTTACAGTTTCAAAAAACTCGGGTTCTTTACACAGTAAACAGAGGATAAACACGATAAAATTGGGTTATGATGATAGATAACGAATATTACTAAGATCTCAGGCATAGTATTCACGTGGGCGATCATAATGAAGATTAAGTGACAACTCATATCCCGACTTGACATGAGTTTGAATTTTGAAAAATTTAAAAGCATGGGCTGGGAATTAATTTCGGAAATTTATATATATTGTTTTAATTTTACACATGCATTTTGGTAGCGTGAAGTCTATTTCTTATGACCAAAATATCACTTTGTAATAAAGGCTTAAAATTTGTCATCAATGTCCTAAATACCCCTAACATGCCTTAACAAGCTCTAAAAACCTCAAAGAGCCACCCTATCACACCCATGTGCAAACACTAGGTACCCTGGTTTATATTTGGGAGAAAAAGATCATCTTAGTTAAGCAAGCCCTCAAGCTTTGGGACAAAGTTTCCTTCAATACGCCAAGCAAGGAGAAGGAAGTAATAAAGGGCAAGTTGGAAAAACTCCAACGAGATATTGAGGATAAAGAAATCACCGACCAACTATAGAATGAAGAAATTAATCTCCAAACTAGATATCAAAGGGTTTTGAGGTAGGAGGAAGAACTTTGGAGAATAAAATCTTGTAGCCTTTAGCTTCAGGCTGGTGATCGAAATACAAAAAAAAATCTTAACCAAGTCAAAGCTCGAAAATATCAAAGCAACATTGCTAGTATTAATTTGGATGATGGTTCACAAGTGTTAGATTTTACAGGTATCAAATTCATTGCCAAGTCCCATTTTGTTGTTTATATACTCAACAGGAAGAAGTGGATCCTTCTAGTACTAACTATGTGTTAGAGAATATTCCCCCCATTATATCTGATGAAGACAATAAGATACTCACCCAACCTATCGTTGAAGCTGAAATATTTGTCTCCATTTGGAGTCTAGGGTTGGATAAAGCTATGGGGTTGTTGATGCTTGAATCTGTCATGACTGAAAAAACAACCTCACGAAGATAAGAATCCTCCTAATTTTTTAGAGAGGTGGTACTCCTCTTTGGCTAAAAGATATATCTGTGATATCTGAGATTAGGAGAATGCTAAAGAAACAAACCATAGATCTTTATTGCTTGAAATTATTCAATAAAATGGTTCCTAAATAACCTAATCTGATCTTTGTATGCAACAATAAGTATTTAAACTATTTGAAAAGATTGAAGGAGGGATTCAACATCATAATTTCTTTGTGATCAACATCACACACACAATATTATTAATCATATATAAATGCATCCATGTTTTCCTCACAAAAAATAAGAGAGAATAATTTGATCATCTTAAAGAATTTTAAAAGAGTACTATTATCAAGATCAAAAGAAAATTTGATAGGTCAATCTCAAATACCTCATACTTAAAACTCAAAGTTACAAGATATAGTTGAAATCAACCCCGAAGCAATTCTTTGTGGAATTGTATTCATGAAATATGTTCTTCATTACAAAATATTTGACAACCATGTATATGGTCGTAAATACTCCACGATCATACAAGAATTTTGTTTTGGAAGAATACAATAAGAACACTAAATAATTCATCCTTGTGCCCAACTCAGAGACTCAAGCATAAAGCTATGAGAAATGGTGTAGAAGAATAGAAATAGTGGAGAAGATGGAGATTTCTTTCCCTTGATTATATTCTTAGCTATATATTCATGTTTTTACCTTCTTCTTCCGTTGATCTTATACCCTTCCCCTCTGATAATTTTTATTCTTGGAACCTTTAATGAATCCCTTCTTCTCTTTTTAAAATGAGATTTCCTAACTAATTGAGTAGTTAGGGTTTTTCCTTTCTTGAATTTCCCGTACAATATTTCTTGAAGTATTAACTTTAATTGATTCCTCATTAATTAAACTATACCATTAACATCAACATATTTCAAATGGGTTCCTTTCTTTCTTAATAAAAGTTTTTCAAATAAACTTTTATTTTCAAAAAATTAATTAATTGTCCTTTTTAAATGGGGGACCGTGTTTCAATTTTTTGGATAGTATATCCAACCTTTCAGCCATTTAAACCAATTTATATATGATCTCCATTGTCTTATATTTCCAACGATATAAGTTTTTTCCAAATATGACTCCCAGATCTCAAGATATGACCTCATGAAGTCGAGGTATTGAACATAATTACCAGCAAAGCATAAAAATGTTATTGACTTATATTTTATTTTTTCAGAAAATTTTGGTGATTTTAAGCTCTCAATACCTTTCACATCATCTTCTTCATCAAAATACCTTTCCAATAGTATAAATTTTGTTTCAAACGAAGGTCTAGAGCTCAAGATATAGCTTCTGCAAGATCGTGATTCGACCACCGTCAATCAAGTTTGACGGGCAATTGTGGGCCCTTGGATTGAATTTCGACCTCCTTTGTTAAATTTCGACCTTTATTTTTAATTAGTATCCCACAACATGGGATTTTAAGATTATTTAGTGTATATATTGAAAAATGTAATATACACTTAGTAAGAATTAAAGGAAGACTATAGAGACTTGTAGTTGGACCCCTTAGAAAATTAATGAATAATTAAAATTTTGAATGCCCAGTCAATGCCCAACGACATCCTTGTAATCAACCAGTCAGCATGATTCAACATCCACATCATCTCCACGTGTCCCTATGTGATAGGATATCATATCTGCCACATGTCACCACCTGATTTGTTTCCATGTGTCATGATTTTACTTGTTGCCATGTGTCACCAATGCTTAGTTGTCGTATGTCTTCCATGTGTCACTTGGAGATATTCCCATGAAACTTAGGGTAAGAGAAATATTATTAAAATAATATGGAGAATAGGCGGGTTTATGTGAACACGGAGGTAGGTAGGGCGGTAATTAATTGTAAAAAGTTGTGAAAAAATCTAAGTGTGGAGAATTGGTGGACATACATTATCAGACTTACAAAGTATATAATATGAACATCAAATATGAGTACGAAAGTTCGCAAGTCCAAAATTGACTAAGTGTTGGAATATTTACACAGTAAAGGGTAGTAAAAAGAGTTGTGAAAATTATAAGTGTAGGTGCATTACGAGAGTGGCATAAGTCAAAGGTGCATTGTGAGGATAGTGAACATCAAACATGAGTATGAAAGTATGAAAGTACAAAATAAATGAAATGTTTAAGTGTTGAGAGATATAATGGATGACATGAAATTTGGAAAGAAATATGGAATATAAAAAGAATTATATGGAAAATAAAAATAATTAGGTGAAAATTGGGAAAGGAAAAAGGGAAAAGGAAAATAAGAAAAGGAAATGGAAAATGAGATAATAAAAATGGAAAGGAAAATAAAAAGAAATGGGAAAATAAAGAAAAAGGGAAAATGAAAGTGAACGTGGAAATAATAAGTATGGAAGGAGAATAAGGAAAATTGGGTAAGTGTGGAAAATGTAGTAAGAGAGTTGAGTATAAGAGAGAAAATGGTTAAGTATGGAAATGAGAGGAGGGGAGAGGGGAAAATGACACTTAGAAAAATTCTTCACGGTTCTTCTTGTAATATCTCCGTTGGACTTTTGGACAAAACTATGCATATCTCGGTCATAGAGACTCAGATTTTGATTCTGTGAAATGCATGACAAAGCTAAGAATGAAGAATATAGATTGAACTTATAATAGTTCAAAATTTTTCATCTTCTGATATCATTTTTTTTATGAATCCAAGAGCGGGAAAATATAGGTGACCAAATTTTGGTCAACAGGGGCCGGACAACTTCTCAATTTCCTTTTACAGACACGTTTGGAACTTAATCAGATATGACCTCAAGAGAATGTTACAATATACCCATCATTAATTAAGGATAGGAGGGAATACTAACTCTTCCTTCATCACTTTGGTGCCAAAAGAATCCAATCCATCCACTTTTGCTAGATTTCATCCTATATCGTTATGTAACTCATCTTATAAAATTTTGACAAAGATCATAGCTTCCTGGATAAAAAAGATTCTATCAAAGGTTATATCACCAAATCAAGGAGGATTTATGCAAGACAAGAAATTATGGATAACATTGTATTGGTTCATGAATCCATTTAGTCGAATGTGAAGGCCAAAGGTAAAGGTATGGTTGTTAATCTTGACATGGCTAACACTTTTGATCGTGTGGGACATGCATTTCTCTTTCAAGTTCTTGAGTGATTTAGGTTCTACTCTAAATTCATCAAATGGGTGGAAACCTGCATAAGTGGTTCATGGATTGCTCCTCTTGTGAATGGGAGGCCAACTAAGTTTTTTCCAAATCATCAGGGGGATTCGCCAGGGTTTCCTGCTCTCTTCCCTTCTTTTTATCCTCATGGTAGAATATTTAAGTAGGAGACTTGAGTACAAAAGATTGGTTGGAAATATTTCAGGTTTATCTATTGCGTAAGGTGTCAAAAATTTGAGTCACTCTCAATTTGTTGATGACACTCTCCTACTAGGAGGTGCCTAAGTTATTATTGATTCTCATTTAAAAAAAAAAATTAACTCCTTTTTATTTGCTTCGGGGGGAGCTATTAACTGCAGGAAATGTCAAATAATGGGTTGGAACTCTTCACCACATGAATTACAAGCTATTTTTTGGGTCTTCCAATTCCCTATAGTAGAGAAATGGTCCTCTTCTACTATCTTGGTATTCATATATTCCTGAAAAAATCTACTTCTCAAAATTGGTTTCCCATTATGGAAAAATTAAATAAGAAATTTGTAAAATGGGGGACTCAATGGTTGAATCCGAATAGAAGGGTCATCTTAATTAAATCAGTCTTGGCGGCTCTCCCAATTTATCAATGTTCTGCCTTATTAGCTCTCCAAGGAGTAACAAATTAGATCTCAATGAAAATTCACCCGTTTTTATGGCAAAGTGGGAAATATAATAAAATAAAATCCATTTGGTCATTTGGAATCAAGTAATATTCTCTAAGGAAAGGAAATATGGATCTTGTGAACAAAGGTATGGGAGATAAATTGCTATGTTAGTTTATCTCTGACAAATCGACATGGTGGAAGAGAACCATTATGAAAAATTATTTCTTTGGTCCAAGGAAGCATTGTTTAGAGAAACCATCCAAGGTTGAAAAGGGCTCCCCTATTTTCAATATTCTAATGACAGGAATTCCTACAATACATGACCTGTATTGGATACTTGGGAACGATAAAAGCATTAACATAAGGGAGGATCGAATCATGGGGATGCTGACTCTCTCACATCGATTTTATTTGATTCCCTTAAAGATTTGGATGGCAGAGCATGGACTAAAAACTATTTATATTCATGGGAAAACAACCTTTGATCGAATTGGAAATAATATTCTTTCCCTAAGCCTTTGTTTTATTTATATAATACATTAATCTTTTCTCTACATGGTTTTTCTCCTTGGTGCAAGGACCAAGTGGATATCCAAGTTTGGGGTGAGTTGTTCTTCAATGTCATGAAGGGTTACAATTACTTATTAGAAACCTCTCTTTCTTTTCCGTGCTTTGAATTTTTCAAGACAATCCATAATGGAGACAATTGACCTAAAGTAAACACTTTTTGTTGGTTATTTATGCATCAAAATATTATCAATGTTAATAACCTTGGAAATTAGGGAATAGCGGGAACTTCACGTTGAGGCCTCTATCTCAACCATGAAGAAACAATTCATCATATGTTCATGGACTGTCAATTTGTAAATGAAGTTTGGTCATGTGCCTTAGATGGTTTAAAACAAAGACTTGTTCGGCCTCAATATTAATCTAACTTCTTCATCCAACAAAGAAACATGTATAGAGGGAGATTCAAACAAAAGGATCAATTCATAAGGATTTGGGATGCCTTACCCAAGTACATCTACTGAAGCATATGGTTGACTCGAAATAAAAAAAAAAAAAAAATTTCAAGATGAGTCAATGAGACCCCACCAAGTAGCTTCTAAATCTCTCACCCTGCTATCAGATTTAATGTCTTATCATCTTTCTATACATGATAGGAGCACACAAGGCTTAGACACCCCTGAAAAACAATGGTTTAGCAAGCTTAATTTGGGTACTCCTCATCCTTCATAAAAAAGAGTGAGTTCCCCCTTACCTAACTAGATTCTTAGACTTTTAGAGTAGGAGTTTAAAGATTGGTTATCTCGACAACAAACCAATGTACTATTCTTTTATGGAGAATATTGGAACAACCCAAGGGTGACAGGTGTGGGGGGGATTATTTGCGATCTCAAAGGTCATACCGTTGTACATTTTTCTTGGGGTATAGGTACCATATCCAATGATATCGTTGAATCCTACATCCTTTGGAAGGATATTAATATCACTCAGGATCAAGGGATCAATAGGATCATCATTTTTGGTGATTCTTTGATCATGATAAGGACCCTTGTTAAAATCCAAGTGGTGAGGAACAATGTGCTAGCAAGTGTCCTTGCCTAAATCTTAACTCTCCTTAAGGAATTTTAAGAGTATAGGCTCATTCATATCAAAATAGAATTAAACCCCTTGGAGGTTTGTTGGGACAAAGTTGGAGTGGGGTTAAATGATTGAATAATCATAGTAAAGAGAGTTTGCTCCTCTCATTCCATTCTTTAACATGACTTGTTCATTAAAGCGAAGAGATGGGTGGCAAGACAAGAGGTTTGAATTTCAAGCACTCGGGTCAGATTTATATATGATATGCCTCAAGTATAGAGGGAACAATCAATTCAGTTTGTGTGAAATTAAATTACCTCGGGGGATGACTTTGAATGTGGTTATAGACGGTCCTCGAGGATGGATCAATGGGTTTGAGTTTAGGGAAGGTGGTGACAAGGTTGTTATGTGGTGTAGAGTGTGTGGTGGTCTTTGGCAGAGGGGTTTCATGTTTTATTGTTCAATGCTTGAAGTCTCTTCCCTTTCGACCAGGTACCCTTTGGTCTCCAAGTTCATTTTTTGTTGGATTTTCACTATAAACTCTTTGGGTTCTGTTCAAATTATTTTCATTGGCATTTCTTCTAGTTCTCTAGTATCTGACAGTGTGTTCATTTCCAAGGATTGGAATGGTTATGGTGGGATATTCTCTATTGTCTTTGGAGCTCTCTTGGACATAGATTGTGTTCATGATTTTGAAGAATATGATCCTTCCCTTCTCTTTGTTCAGCCTGTACATGTGGTGTAAATTGTTGTTCAAGAATTTTAGAAGTTTCTTCAATCATAGTGGAGCCCAATGTGAATGAATTAAAAAACATCCGTTGGCATCATGAGGACATGATTGCAACCAATAGTGATCCCCTTCAACATGTCTTGATTAAGCTTGGGACTTTGGAGTAGGTTGTTGTTAATCTATAAGGTGAGTGTCAACACTTGAGTTCATTAGTCCCGCCCCAATTTTCTTAATATACCTCCTTCATCCAAACTTTTGTTGCTTCTCATCATGGACTCTTAGAGGCATAACAAGATGGTCATAATATTGTGCCAATGGAAGTGGAAGGGAAATCATTGGCATGTGATGAAGTTCATGAGCCACTTGATAATGAGTCAATCTATAATTGATGTTCTTCAAAGTCATTTTTATTTTAGGACAATATGTCAAAGTAGTTTGTAGAGTTGCTTGGAAGTATTTTAGGAAATTGTTTATATGTTATTCCTTACTGGTTGCAAGTGACTCTTTAGGCCTTGCGCCAAATTTTTGTACAAGACTTTTGATATTTCTATTTGTATTGGTGCAACCCCTTTTATAATATAATTCCTGTTATAGTTAAAAAAAAAACCGATAAATATGAAATCAATCCCATGGAATGGTTGAGAATGATAAAGAAAATAGATTTGAGTCCTTTTGCAATAGATTATTCTTTTTGGGGTGAAGCTTCTAAGTGGTGGAATAACCTTGATGAATATACTATATGCTACTCCACATGGGGAGACTTTGAAAAATTCTTCTTAAATAAGTGGATCAAAGATACAAAAATGGAGGAGAAGCATAAAATTCCAATTGAATTAAATGAATCAAAAGAAAAAGTTTCCATATTACGGACTGATAATGAAGTAAGAAAATATATTATAAATAAAGGTGATTAGTTTGCCAAGATGCAATCCATTGATGAATCACTCATTAAGGTTGATGTTAAGAACTTAAAGAGGGAAAAGAGTAGCAAAGGAAAGTTGGAAAGTGATGAGTCAAGGGAAAGTGATGAGGTTAAGAACTTAAAGAAGTTGAACTCCATCTAGAGGATGTACATGTCAAATGTGATGGTATTATCTCCAAACCTAAAGTAATCAAAGACCAAGCAAGAGGATAGAGGATGCCATTGTTTCTAAAAAGAAGACAGTGTAAATGAGTGTGAAAAATGAAACAAAACCATCACATGTGAAACCATATTGACGCCCTCATTACCAAAAAGGTTTTCAAGAAAGACAATAATATCGACATTGACATTACCAAGGAAGAAGATGGAATAATCAACAATATCCATGGAATAGGTGATCACAAAACCATTATTTGACGAGATATTAGCAAAGGCCGAAAACTACAACAAATTGGAGCAATCATAACAAAAACACATGGAATCAAAGGAAACAAAATTATGCAACAACCAACTATCAAGGATTAAGACAAAAAATAATTAAGTTTGGATGGATAGACCATCATCAGTGGCAACAAAAGTAGGAATATAAGGAAATCTTATTATTTTGTTTCATCACATGTAACACCCTTGATTGCAACTTTGATGAAAAAGATTTTTGAAGTAGGGTACTATGATATGACCCTAAGGGGAGCATATATGGTGCTAAATGTATATGTTCAGAGCCCAAGGGGGGCATCTATTGGGTTAAAAGTATATGTAATGGGGTAAATGTATATGTAATAGTGGCTGGCCTAATAAAGGGGCCACATGTGCAATGTGTGAATAGGTATATATAGATATCATGTAGTCATTATTTAGGAACATGTGATTTGGATGTATGAATGTGTTGGGGTAGTTGGAGGAGGTTCTCCTATTCTTTATGGAGTTATTATGTAACTCATCTATCTTAAATATCTAGGATTTGTGCTCCACACTCGCATATTGTGAAAATTACGTGTATTATGATTAAATATTTGGTACATAATAATATTTTTCAAATATGCCACACAAACAACTTTACCTTACATCAAGACTATGCTTAAATGCAAGCGCAAGTTATATAACCAATTATAGAGTGAAAAATGCAAACACTGTGCAACAACTTGAGTAGGAATAAATTGAATGGAGAACCAAATTAGCAACAAGGGTTTGGCCGAAGCATGTGAACGTGTTCTCATCCAATTAGAGAATGAGTGATAGATTTTATATGTCACAAATGAAGAATATATTGGCACTATAACAAATTATCCATTTTTCCAAATTCTAGGCTAACAAATAGTACTAAGCATGATCCATAATAATAAGCCATGCATATTTCTTTCTACATTTTGTGTTGCACTTTAGGCTCGAAATATCTCTTGTAAAAAATTGTACCGAGCATGTAGAGAATATTGGAAATAGATGTCCAAGGCATGTAGTGATATTTAAGAGTGATTTGTGCTTGTAAGTGTAAAACTAGAGATTACATGAGATTTTCTATATTTGCATGTCTACATCAAATAACCATTTTACTACCAAAATTGAACCAAGACTTCAAAGTTGTCAATTATATACATTATTGGTTTAACATCATGACTACAATGTAAAGAGTTTATTGGGGGAAATGTTGGATTAACATAGGCAGATTTAGATGCACAAGAAAATTCCATTTAAGATTTGAGATTGTTAGAAGTGTTTTTTTTCTTTATTGGACATACTAGTTAGGAGATGATTGTGCATAGAGCATAGAGATTGGAAAATACACTAAGTGAAAATTTCAAATACATAACAAGAGTTCATTGTTCACAAAGAAAGCTCACATGCGATGCACATTTGAATGACAACGAGCAATATTGGTTAATTGAGGAATCACTCGAGGAAAGACAAGTCCTAGGAAAAATATTGAAAGAGCAAGCATTGTTTCCAAAGCGAAGAGTGAGCATTCAATCCAAGAAAATAATTCGCAGTTTGAGGGGCTTTGCATCACCCACATTTGAGTACATTGGACATTTTTCATGGAAAAATAACATTAGAAAACATAGATTGGGGATAGAGGACAAAGTGGGATGACACGCCCTTAGTTTGAGGAAGAAAATGGGAAGGTCATATTTT
>JZKD02S2436102.1:321154-333563 GCA_000966675.3 Picea glauca
CCACCAAAAAAGGCAATTTGAATGTTGTGAGTATCCCAAAAAAGTACAAAGGGAATACATGAACCAAAAATCAATACATCACCAAGATACAAATCAGAAAGCGATCAAGTATCCTTTCAGGTATTTTACATAAGGATTACATATTAGTCATATCCACGAGACCAAGATTCTCGCCCATAGGTAGATTTGTGTCTAGCAAAAGATAGCTCATAAAAAAACATAGTATGGAAAAAAGCAACCGAAATAAGAGCCATTGCATAAGAAAATATGATCGAATACTCGCAAAAGACCTTTCATGAATAATTTTAGAGAACATGACCAGGAGGGTCGACCAAATCTATAAACGGTGTGTGAAAAAATTCATAATGGGAGGCATCATTTTACTCCTTTATCTTCCATGTCCCAAAATCCAATTGTATGCCTGCCTTAGAGAGGGCATTGGCTGCCATGTTGCATTCCATGTATACATTCCGTAGAGAAAAGGAGTCAAACGAATCCAGAATGCTAAACAATTCATCAAGAATTGGAAGGAGTCTGATGTTATGGCACTTTTTAGTTTTATTGATCCAGTTTATCACTATCGTAGAGTCACCAAAAATCCGAAGGGATTCAATTCCTTTTTCTTCGGCAAATATCAATAAGATTTTTAATGCCATCAGTTCAGCATAATTGTTGGAGCCCAACCCCAATCCCATGTTGAGATTGAAGTGATGTGTCTTTGAAAGATGAATGACTTCTCCCCCCCGCCCATAGTTATGAGAATTTTTTTGGGATGCCCCATCAAAATAGGCCCATGGTCTTGAAAGTTCCACTAATTATTCAACAATAACTCTAACCAGGGTACCTTATTTTTCTTGAGGTAAATGTGAAAGGATACTTAGGCCCTGAGAAACAATGATTTCCGGGATGGAGGGCTGGTATTTGAAGATGGGGGTATTCCTAGCTAGCCAAAATCCCCATTTTATGATCAAAGGGAGGGCCTTTATGTTTAGATTTGCTTGATTTGAGGCCCAAGAGTGCCAAGCCTCTTCAATTATCTGACCTTGCCACATACAAACTTGGCCTAGGGCATGTGAACATTCAGTCGATATTTGTTTGAAAAAGGGATAGTGTAAAAATATATATAAAGATGATTCCTCATTCTCTTTACATAAAGCGCACCATCCTATACCTTCCAATTCCTATGTTTCATTCTGTCCCTGGTTGGGATTTTGTTTTTTATCAGACACGACATAAAAATATGAGATTTTAATGGACATTTTACCTTCCACACCCCTTTCCACCACAAATATGGTTCCCATTGTAGGACATCTATGTTAATTTGGGAGTATCCTACTTTCGGGAAATAGACACCATGAGGGGCATGTTGCCAAACTAGTTCGTCCTCGCTACCTGTGATTCGTATGTGGCCAGTTTTGAGAGCTCTAATATAATCTGACCATAATGAAACATAGGCATCATCTATCCCAATTTTCTCAACACCCTTCCATTCCTGACTCCAAATAGTTGTTCTATCAATATCAACAATCTGATCCAGGTGATAAAATATCTGGGTATGCAGAAGATTAGTCAAAGCTTGGGGAAGTAGATGATTTATTCCACTACTTGGCGAAGGTTTAGAGCCTATTTTGACTTTTGTGTCGTTTCCAACCCACCAATCCAAACCCTCTCCAACCACATGAAAATATTTAATGAGAGATTTCCAAATTATTGAGTAGTTTGTGGTCTCCTTCATAGGCTGCCTTATCCATTCCTCCATTGAATCTGGGTTGATATATTTCTAAGAGACCACTTTTTTCTAGAGTCTTTCAGTTTTTATCGATCTCCAAATAGCTTTTTCTACCAAGGCCTTTGAGAAAAAGATAATGTTTTTTAACCCCCAACCTCCTAATGTTTTAGGCACAACAAAGTTTCACATTTTACCTAGAGCAAGACATAGTGATCCTTTGTACTAGCCCAAAGGAATTTGAAGCAGAGCCACCTTACTTTTTCTAGGATTCCCTTGGGGATCCATGCAAGTGACATCTAATACACCGGAATTGCCTCAAGGATTGATTTGACCAATATCAATCTTCCCGCTCTTGATAGCCAGCAGAAGCTCCAAGATTTCAGTCTCTTTTCAAGCTTTGCAATTAGCCAATACCAATCCTCTTTCTTGTAACTATTTGGTTTTAGATGGAAGCCTATGTACTTTAATCCATAATCTAAATCCTTTTTATCATAGGGTAAAAGTCCCTAGTAGCATCTAAGCTCATCTTATTCCATAATATGGACAAAGAGAGTGGATTTATGCTCATTTATTTGCATCCTTGTTGCCTTCCCAAAGAGTTATAGGATCGAGGTTATTTTTCCACATCCCCCCTCTGTCCATTGCATAAAATAATAACATCATCCACAAAGAGAATATGCGTTATATTTAAGGTTGTAGAGATAGATATGCCTTGGAACTCACCCCTCGCTTTTGCTTCTCCAATGGCCTGACTAAGGCCTTCTTCTACCAAGAGGAAGAGGAGCGGTGAAAAGGGGCATCCTTGTCTTAATCCATGCTCTGCTTGAAACAAAGAAGAGGAAACCCCATCGATAAGAACTACAAAGGAAACCATTGATATACAACTCATGATCCACTTTATAAAGGGGAGCTCAAATCCCAAATTAGTTAAAAGAAACCTAATGTAGAGCCATCTTACTTTGTCATAGGCTTTTGAAAGATCAATCTTTATCGTGAATCCTTTTTCTTTTCGGGAATATTTTATGTTATGCAGGGCCTCATCTTCCACTCCAATTGCTTCATGAATATTTCTACCTTCCATAAAACCAAATGTTCATGAAACATTGTTTTTGAGAGGATAGACTTAATCCTTCTACTAATAATGTTTGAGACCATTTTGTAGATACATTTATAGAGCGAAATAGGTATGAAGTCCTCAAGTGACTTGGGTGTGTTAGAATTGGGAATAAGGGCTATAAATGTGGCATTTAGAGGCACATGTATATGGCCAATTATGAAAGACTCTTCCACCACTTTTAGGATGTCTGAGCTTATTATAACATAAATCCCCAAGAAAAAATCAATAGGCTAGTCATTCGGGTTGGGACTTTTGTCTTTCTGGAAGCTGTGAAGGACTTATTTAAGTTCATCTTCGGAGACCTTAACCATGAGAGCCCTGCTATCCTATTCATCAACAAAACTTGGAAAGAAAAGGGCAATGCAAATAATGGCGTCTATTGAGACCCCCTCATCTTCTTTAAATAGATTCTAAAAGTTCCTTGTCCCTAGTTGAGCCATACCTTCAAAAGAGGAGGTGGGAATTCCCATATGATCATTGAGACTCCAAATAGTGTTCGCCGTTTTCCTTCCTTTTTCATAATCCTAGAGAAATTTTGTATTCTCGTCCCCGCTTTGTAACCACAAGGCTCGGCTATTTAATCTCCATGTTTTCTCCTTTTCTTCCAAAAGTTGTCTATGCTTATTTTTCAATGTTAGCAGTTCCTCTTTAGTTTCATTGGATTTAAAATTCCATCCCTCTGCTTCATATATATAATAGAGAATTTATTCACCATGAAATAGGTCATGTTCATCATGTTTCCTCTTCTGACGTGCCCATTCTATTGTTACCTTTTTTAGTCTTTTTAGATTACCTGCAAATTGAACTGTCGCCCACTCTTTTTCATATTGGTCTGTTGGGGTCCAATGTTTTTTGACCAAGGAGATAAACTCCTCCTCCTTTAACCAAGAAGAATTTAATTTAAAGGGGTTGGCTGATTTTTTTGTTCTTCCGACAATTTTCAAAAAAATTGGGAGGTGGTTTGAATCACCTCTACTTCCAACCCATTGTCTGAATTGAAACTGTGTCTCCAACATATTCTATGAGATTAGGAAGCGATCGATTCTTTTTTCAATTCGGTCCTCCCCAACTCTCTTGTTTCTCTAGGTGGGGTTGAGTTTTATAGGTGTTATATCAATTAGTCCCTTTCATCCAAGATGTGCATGAAGAAATACAAAAGGGAATCGAGACGTGCCCTGGGCCCCTAATATTCAACCACACCTAGACAAAAGTTGAGGCTACCCCCTAGGATGAGGTCCTCATTGCACATAAAGGACTTGCTTAAAAGGATTTCTCAGAATGGGACACGCTCTTGATAAGGTCCGTAAATGTTTACGACTGTGAAGCTCTTTCCCAAGTCTTCCAGGCATATGTTTATACCAAGGCCTAAATCAAAGCCCCAAGAATTTAGAATAGAATAGAACAACTTTGGATGGATAATTTGCCTCAATATAAGACGCTCCCCTCTTATTTTTTGTTGGTGATCTAGGCCCTCCTCGATTTCCATGGAGAGGTAGAATGTAGTCACTTGATATATGGTCATGTTTAAGATACCGAAGAAAATGGAAGGGCTGCCCTTTTAATCCAGTTTTTGCACCAGGATTCCCGCCCCCCACGATAGCTCGATTTCCTCGGCCAAGCCCCTTCGAATGTTCATGGAAACAAGAATTCAAGCTACAAACATTTTTCCAGAATAAAGAAAATTCATATTCACGTCCATAAAAGTACCTAAGGCATTTACTAAGAGATAAAAACCCTCCTTGGTCCAAAGTTTAGCAAGTAATCTTGGCAGGTGAACCAATATTGGAAGCATATCCACTTTTTGTAGGCTAGTGTCGAAGAGTGGTGTCCAACTTTTTAGAAGTAAAGGGGAGGAGTCAATACACCAGGGAAATTTGAGGACCCACTTGACATCCTTAGCTTTCTTTAGTTTTAGCATAAACCACCCTTTTGTTAGGGTTTTCACTAAGGGAAAATTGGCTAGGGAGTTTGGCCAAGATCTGTCAGTCCACTCCCTAAGGGTTTTAACCCCAATATGGAGACCACTTGCTCTAACCACCATTGTTGTTTCATCCATCTCCAGAAAATGTAGAAGCATAATCTCATCTCCCAAAGCCAATTTTAGTGCTTTCCCCTACGTTTTCCTTCGACGATGATGGGGATGTGTGTTCCCACCACCCAACACATATTTATTTGAGGGGGGAAGATCAAAATGCTTGAATTTTAGTGGGACAATTTTCCTCGAGATTCAAATCTTCACCTCGATCCTATTGGTGCAAGGAAATCTCGGAAGAACCTATGAAAGTATAAGGGCTCGGGGGGATGACCTTACTAGAGATATGTGACATCAACCGAGTTGGAACAATTGCATAGGCATTGTCCTATATTTCCCAACAAATTCAAGGGGGATCCGCCCAACTGAGGTTGCAATCACTTAAACCAAGAAATAGAGGAAGTGCAGGGAAGCTAGGGGTTGTGAGAAGAAACCTATCACCTCTCTCCACGGGCATGCTCAAAGCCAAATGACCCTATTCCTATGGAGAGGAAACCGGTGGCACAACATCAGTGATATTCCAAGAGGTGGGTGAGTGAAAGGGAGCCAAGGGTGCCTTCTCAGAGCTCAAACCTAGTTCTAAGCTAGTTTCCGACAAAGGAGAGGGAGAAGTTGGAACCATGCTTGTTGGGGGCCTCTAGCTTCGGAGGGAGGACCGCTAGAAAAAATAGACACCCTTTCAATGACCGAACTCAATTTTATGGACCACACATCTGGAGAGAGCTCGAAAGGGTGGAAAACTGGCATCAATCAAATCAGTTGCTCTTCCATCAGATCCCAGGAGTAGTCCAAGTCATCTTCCCTATCCATGTGTTCAGAAAGGAACCGTAAACCATCCTCGACCAGAAAAAACTTCCAAATGATTAACAATTGCAGAGAAAACACAAAATCCCCCAGACGAAGATGAAACCTAACTATGTATGTTTGCAGCTAGGGTTTTTGCAGAACTGATCCCTTGAGGTAAGATATATTAACCTCAATTTACACATAATTTTTGTTTCCAAACACACACACTCAATATAATTTTAAATTCACGGCCAAGCCAGATACCAAATTAGTGTATGAGATCCCCTTTTTTGTGTGACAAGGGACCCCCTCCATGTAGGGATTTGACTGCTAAATTCTACAGAGGTATACATACCCTACCCCCCTCTAGATTTGAACCTATTAAGGAAACACAAAGTTCAAGGATTTACAATATTTATTAAGAATGGGAATTCACAACAATCATGCAACCTAGGAATCATGGGTATGTGAATCTTTTTCCATATCTATAATTAACAACACTATATTATTCTTATTATATAAAAAAATAGAATATTGGCGTTTATTTATTGATCAACCATTTCTTCAAAATCAATCCCGATAATATTAAATGCATGGAATTTTTATACACTCCCATTCGCGATAATACATGTAAGTTGGAATTAGGCACAAAATTTACCAGGTCAAGGGATATTCTGAGAAAATATAGTTTGGAGAATTCTAGGCTAGCATTTAGAGAATTGTGTTGCCCATCATTGTCAATGTTATCTATCTAATCCACATTGGTATGCATCTAACCTTCTCTATTCACTACAAGGAAAACACCACCCAATGGAGGTTTTTGTGAAACCTTCCCCAAAAAATTATCCCTTCTTTACTTATAGCAAAGGTTGCTAGTGGAAGCTAGAAGCTGAATATTTTAGTGGATGTTTTTTTGCCAGTTCTTTTAAACTATTATGGCGTGCTCATGCAATTTAATATCAAAATCACCAATGCTCCATGGCTACAAGTGCATTAGAGAAATAACATGTCAAAAAGACATGAGTGCTCCACTTTGGTCAAGACACACCAATGTTCCACATTGGTCTAGGTGCATCAGTGCTTCTATACCAATGTGCACCAAAGTGTCAACAACCCCAAAGTACCTCAATGTTCATTTTTGGTCCTAGAAAATCAATGCTCCACATTGGTTTAGGAGCACTAGTTCTCCATGGCCCATGTGTGACAATAACCCAAAAAGACAATGGTGCTCTACTTTTTTATTGGTGCATAGGTGCTTCTCTTTGGTATAGGTGTGCCAATACTCCTCTTTAATGTGTGGGTGCACAAGTGCTCCTATAAGGTGTGGGTGCTATTAGCCTTCAAGATATCCATGGCTTCTTAGGAACTATGATGAGGAATCTCAAAACATGTCTTAGGACTCAAAGTTGGATCTTGGACCAAAGGGAGTAACCCTCGATGATCAAATTGAAGTTGGTTTCCCACTATCACTAAGAAACAACTTGCAACATTTAAGTGAAAAGATAAATGCTAGATTTTAGAGTGGTAAAGAAAAGGATAAAAAGGGTTGGAGATAAGATAGAAAATGACTAGAATAAAATAGCAATTATCTTAGTCTAGAATCCTTATCAATTAGGCATTGGAGTCTCATCTAGCAAAGCACAATAGATGATGATGGAAGGTGGAAAAAAAGAAAAGAAATGTTATGATCCAAGGGGAACATATATGGGGTTAAATGTATATGAAATGACCCCAAGGGGGTGCATATATGGGGCGAAAATATAATATAGATAAGAGAGATGAATTACACAATAATTCCTTAAAGAGTAGTAAAACCTCCTCCAAATAACCAAATGCATTCATGCATCACAATTCACATATTCACAATAATGAATACATGATCTCTATCTATACCTATTCACACACTACACATTGGGCCCTTTACTATTAGGTTGGCCTTATTAAATATACATTTACACATTACATGTACATTTAGCTCCATATATGTCCCCCTTGAGGTCACATCATATACATTTAACCTCATATATCATATATGCCCCCCTTGGGTCATAACATAAACAATAAATCATGAGATTAAAGAGTAAGGCAATCACTATAGACTCTAATGAATGAAAGTGATTTGTTGAGCATAAACAAATGAATCCAAAAAATAAAAAGTGCAGATAACTGGGCATTAAATAATGAATCCAGTGATATGGACACCTATATATCTAATTTGCAAAACATATGACCAATTATTAAGGATGGAAAAAAAAGGGTTGTCATAACACAAAGTCCTCCAATCTAAATTATCTGTTTCAAATGAACACTTCATATAAACTCAAAGATTTAGAAAATAGATGTACCACAACTGAAGTTTATTAATCCTCGAGATATAAAATAAAACTTGAAAATTACAATAGATTGAGAAAGAACGTCGATGTAGATAAAAGAAGATTAATACATAAAAATGGAAGAAATACATGGCTCTACATCAATGAGATGTGAATCCATGAAAAGTTCCCTCGAACTGTACATTTACAATATGGCCTATCAGGCTCATTACAAAGAAACTCAATCCTATGTGCCAAAAAATATCCCCCTCTTTTTATCATCTTCAACTGATGTATTTATGTTTCTCACATGCTCAATTAGCTCCTTGAATTATAGGACTAATTTCTAATATTAGTACGAAGATAAGGCTTCCTTGAAGGACTCGACACCTTAATTTGTTTAGTTGTCCCACTTTTGCTGAAAAATAGAATTTTGTTTGTTACATTTAATTCCTTGTTGCCACATCCCTTAGGTGTAGGACAGTCGTTGATGGAGTGTGTTGTTAAGGCACTCTATGATGTTAAGTCACCAGTTTGAAACCTGTGGGGAAAAAAAATCCAACCATGTTAACGGTTTGTGTGGATCAGGCCGAGTGCGATCCCCGGGTGATTTTAATGGCTTAGATGCCCCCGAGTCACGGTTTCTCAACCACAAGCTAGTCCCGTGGGTCACGAAAAAACTAGCAAAAAATAAAAATCCCTTGCTGCCACATGCCCCATTTTATTCACTTAACTATCTATATCTATTGTGAATTTTTTTTCAACCATTGAGTTTGAACTTCACTTACCCATCATTTCATATTTTTCAAATCATTCAGCTCCTTGTGTTCTCATTTAACCTCATGATGTACAAAAAATTTGATCCACTCATAAATGTATCAGTGTCTTTTATGTACATACAATCACTTGAGATTTCAATGACAACTAAATCCCTTACACATAGACAACCATAATACAATATTAATAGCTAGTACAGTCCTCAAAACAATCAACTTGAATTTTAAATTTTAAAGCCACATATTTCGTCAAAGTTATTTTCATTTCTATTCCAGTGCATGGCTTAGTAGAGTCCATTTGCATCATCATATCTTTTCATGTCTTTTGATTTCTTCTAAGCGTTATATCCCTCAACTCTTGGATATATGATATGGGCATCGAAAATTTGATTACATAGTTTGGATTTCAACTCGGTATCTATTCTTTATCTCTCGGGACTAACTTTGGACAAATACCTTTGACTTGGTGAAGGTAAGGGCTTAAAAATTGGTTTAGACATATATCTCAACAACTTAGTATCATGGATTCAAGGGTTTAGTCGACATTTGTATATATGTTTAGGAATTGGTTCTTAGCGTTCAACTAAAACTTAGAGGTAAGTGATTTATAAACAAATGGAGTTGGGACTTGGTCGAATCAAAAAATGGATTTGTCTTAAAATCAACTTAAACGTTGTGGTTATGAACATTGATATGCTAAGATAGGACAAAGGATACAAACATAGAGTGACAAAGACCTTATTAGGTTAAAACTTTGAGGCTACGGGAAAAAAAAAATCATTTTTTTTCACAATTTTGTGAGATGTCGAGAAAAATATTGGCAGAAACATTTAATGTTCTAACAGGTACATCGGTGACCCTCTTTAGGTATAGATGCACTGGTGCTCCCAACACACTGAAGTACTGAACAATAGTTCATATTTGTTTTTAAATTATGAAAAGAGGCAAGAAAAACCTAAAGATGCCTCTTAAAAATTGTACAAAGTGAGGCTTTGCTTCATTTCTTCATTTCACATGAGAGAAGAATAAGAGAAGTTCATTCTACAAGAGAATGCAATACAAATAGCCATGGATGTAGAGAAATATAAAGAATATTGTAGCCATGTAACCCTTTTTCTCTCTTCAATGTTTCATTTCTTCACATTATTGATTGTGTTTCTATTATTTTATATTTATCACTATCATTCATACTTTATTAGCTAGTTTTGCTAAAAACATTTGGCAGTTTTGAGGGTTTTGCCTCTATTTTGTAGGTTAACGGTGGATTTGTTTTAGGGTTTTACATCAACATTTATGGATATAAAATGAGGGGAAAGTTCAACCAAGAAAATGGTACATTTTCGTGTATGATGGATCATATCCAAAGGGTTTTTCACATCCCTTTATTTTTATGTTCATGAGGTTTCTCTATGTGGCACAATGTTTTTCCCTGGTGATCTTGGAGCATCAATTCTCCTCTTTGGTATGGGTGCATCGATGATTGTAATACACCAAAGCACCAAAAATTAATTTGTATTATTTTAAATGATTAAAAGAGGTAGTAAAAACCTAAATATGACTATTAAAAAGAGTAAAAAGCAAGGGTTTGTTTCATTTCACATGAGAGAAAAGAAAGAGGAGGTGGTTCTACAAGAGGAATGTGATATAAATAGCCATGAATGTAGGGAAAGATAAAAATAAAATAAAAAACAAGTAACCTTTTTTCCCCTCTTCATTATTTCATTCTTCCCATTATTGATTATATTTCTATTATTTTCTATTTCTCACTATTGTTCCTAATTCTTAACTAATTTTGTTTTGGTTGATTTGAGGGTTTTGCCTATATTTTTGGAGGTTAATGGTGATTTCATTTAGGGTTTTACATCAACATATACGGCTAACAGATGAAGGGAAAGTTCAACAAAGAAAGGGGTATGCTTTTGTGCAACATGAGTGCATATCCATTAGGTTTTTCACTTACCTTTATTTGCAAGTTTAGAAGGTTTCTCTGAGTGACACATTGTTTTTCCCTAGTGATCTTGGGGCATTGGTTCTCCTCATTAGTATTGAATCAACGATGCTCCTCTTTGGTACAGTGGAAGCACCGATGTTCCTAATACACTATATCACCAAATAATAATTTGTATTTTTTAAACTTATTAAAACTTGAGGCAGGAAAAACTACAATACTACTCTTAAAAAGAGGGAAAAGTGAGGGGGTTTCTTTCATTTTGACATTGAATCACATGAGAGAAGAGTAATATGTGATCCTTATTCAAGAAGATGAATACAAACAACCATGAATGTAGAGAAAGACACAAAGTATTGTAGTAATGTAACCCTTTTTGTCCTCTTCTTTATTTCTTTTGTCCCCATTATTGATTTTATTTATATTATTTTCCATTTCTCAACATTGTTCCTTACTTATTAACTAATTTTGCTAGATTTTGTTTTTAAATTGGTTTGATAGGGTTTTTACTTTATTTTGTAGGTTAATGATGGATTTTTTTTAGGGTTTTACATCAACAAATATGACTAGCAAATGAGGGGCAGGCTTGACTAAGAAAGGGGCACATTTTTTTCAACTTGGGTGCATGTCAAAAGGGATTTTCATCTCCCTTCCTTTGCAATTTCATGATTTTCTTTGACCTACGTAGTATTCTTCTTGGTTTTCTTGGAGCACCAATGATCCCCTTTTGTTTAGGAGCACAAATGCTCCATTTTTGTCTAATAGAACTAGAGCTACTAGTGTTCTTCTTTGGTTTGAGAGCATCGATTCTCCACTTTGGGCATATTACTTCTAGTGGATGAGTGGTTTTTGAGAGTTTTCATCAAACATTTTTCATATAACAATTGAGTGTTTTTGTAATTACAAGAGATAAACTCATTACATGGTTTGAGTGGTTTGACACTCATCGTGGTTTTGTATGGCATGTGGTTTCACTTCCATTACTATATTATAACGATTAACATTTCAATATTTTGTTTTGTTTTTTGTTTTGTTTTATTTTGTTGATTGGGAAAATCAATAACTAGTCGGGAAAATACTTGCGTGACATGTGGTCGTGTTAACCGATTGCTACCACTATAACCCCAGGCATGCCAACACATCCCCTCATGCTACACATAAGACTAATCGAGAGTTTTGAATCGGTGACTTCACATAAAGGAGTGCCTTAATAGTACACTTCATCATTGATTGTTCTACACTTCGGGGGCTTAACATTTCAATATTAGTTATTGTAAATTTTCATAATATTATTCTTCTTTCTATTTCTAAAGTCTTTGTTTCATATGCTTCTAACTATAAATTTTTTATTTCAAATAATCAAAATTATAACTTTAGTTTAATACTTTGCAAGTATTTTCATTTTTTAAATTGTAAATCAAAGGTTGATTAATAAACAATGGTAAGAACTAGTACTTGGAATATTCAAAATAAGAGTTGCTACCACTACATATTAATAATTAGTATTTATTAAATTTAATGGATTAGTATTAATAATTCATAAAAATTATTTAATACAAAAAAATTAGTTGTAAAAATGACTAAAATAATTAATAAATTATTAAGTATAAATACCTTTTTGATAATAAACTAATAATTGACTTGTTATTTGATATCACCAGTACTATATTTTATCATTGGAGCATCAATGCTCCTCTTTGATATTGGAG
>JZKD02S2436102.1:333777-345536 GCA_000966675.3 Picea glauca
AAGTGGTTATGCATTAGTGCACTTTAATCATTGTTTTAAGTACACCAAAAAAAGAAAAAAAAAACTATGCCTACCTAGAATTTTTAGTTATAGTGAACATCTGTTAAATCCTTTGTTAAAATCACCATTAAAAGCCTTCGCAAAAACCTCTTCTATTTGATGTTTTCCTTTTAGTGACTTGATTTGTCCATATCGGTGAGAAGTGCTTATACAAACCAATTTACATCTAATCTACATAGGTATGCATCTAACCTCCTCTACTTGATTTGACCATGTTTTTGTATCGAGGGGACTTCTACACCCAATATGGGGAGATGTGTAATGTGGGTAATGATGACATTAAAAAATGGTATTGTGCATTAGATTGAAAATACTAACTATAATTATAATAATTATAAGACTCATTAAAACATTAATGAAATATAAGCAAGGTTCAAAAATGAAAACACACACACACACATATTGTTGAACTTATGCTTATATTGAGATGGGGTGAATCAATATACGATTATTTTTACTGTATTTAACCATTCATCAACCATTCATTAGCACATATAAACTCAAATCACAATGCACAAAGTTTAACGTGGAAACCCTTGCGAGATAAAACCACAAAAACTTATCTTTATAAATGTTTGTAGGCGCCAACCTACTGGAGACACTAATATCCTCAGCTGAGCACCAATTTAGTAAGACCTTTATAGTAACCAACCTAATATATTCATACACAAAGTACTTCTGACTTCACCTACATGCTTCATCCTTCATGTATTTCATAGCATCAACATAACCTTAACTTTCATGCTCCAGTGCCTCTATTTGTTTCATAACCCAGACATAGATTTAAACCCTAGTCAAATTTATCCTTCATACCCTAGAAAAAATTGTAGCATCATTCCCAGAATATAATCCCATACTGTAGCATCACAACCTCAAAATAACTCACTTTGCATCATCATAGACCTTAGTCTTTCAGAGTGTATCCTTAAAACTCCAAGAAAACTCATCTTTCACACCTTTAGACCCAAAGAATACACTCCATATTCTCTTGTGCACCTCAGATATCTTATGTGCACCGTAAAATTGATCTTCTTGATTGGATTCTCTTCAAATTCACACATATATCATGTATTTAGAGTGTTTTTGTGCTCACTTTTAGGGTCGACTTGTTAAGACTGGTTGGGTCGACCTGAAATTTATGGCTAGGTTATCTGATAGAAAAAATGTATCTCCTCATTCATAAGGAGTTAGAGGGAATTCCATATACCATTGGAAAGGTCTCAGAATAAGCTTTCCAACCATATAACCTGTGCACCCATTTCAACTAGTTATTTAGACTAAAAATGTCTTCAAATATAGGGTATCCAAAGTGAGCATCAAAAATACAAAAAAAATATTTCCAACAATATCCATTTTGCAATGGACACATGTAGTTTCCCCCCGTCTTTGAAATCAATGACAATAATATTTCCAAAAATATCCCCCTTTTTCATTGATGGCAACCCTTAGTCAATTATAATACTCCCCCTATCTGCAACTTTCCTTGTGTGTGCAATTATTCCTTTGTATACAACTTATCCCCTTTTGACATCAATGGAAAATGGTTGCTCCCCCTGAGCTTGTGCTTCCGTTTACTGACAAGATGAGAGGGATATCTCTCCCAACTTTTGTATGAGATATTCAAATGTGTCTCTAGGAAGGGTTTTGGCAAAAACAATTGCAGCCTATTCTTTGATGCTAATGTATTCCATCTTGACAGTTTGCTCAACTAATTGTTGTCTTAGGAAGTGGTAATTGATTGGAACATGATTTGTCTTCGAGTGTATAACATGATTCTTTGAAATGTTATTTACTCTTATGTTTTCACACATGATTGAGATTGGTTGATCATATTCTACCTCGATATCCTTCAGTGTCTACTTCATCCAAATAATTTTTGTGCAACATGTTGTCTTTGCAATATATTTGGTTTTTGTTGTGGATAGAGAGATTGAAGTTTACTTCTTTTTCAACCATGATACTAGAAAATTGCCTAGAAAGAGTGCTCCTCCACTAGTACTTTTCTTGTCATCAATACTTCTTGCCTAATTTGAATCTGTATATGTTGTTAGAGTGAAGTCCTTACTTCTTGAATACCATAATCCAAAGTTTAATGTGCCCTTCAGATATCTAAATATTCATTTTACTACTTGCACATGTGTATCCTTTGGTGTCGATTGAAATCTTGCAACCAATCCTATTGCTTGCATGTTGTATAACCTTGATGTTGTCACATATAGTAGGTTGTCAATCATTGACCTATACAATGTTTGATTTGCTTATGGATATTCATCATCTTTGCTCAACTTGCATCCTATGATCATGGGTGTACTAACAGGTGCATAGGATTCCATTTTGAATTTCTTCAACATTTCCTTGTTATATTTGGTCTGAGAAATGAATATGCATTTTCTATTTCTAGATTAAGAAATTTGCAAACCTAGAAATAATGATAATTATCCAAGCATGGACATCTCAAATTCATTTTTCATTTCTTTTGTAAAATTTTGCCGCATTCCATGATCATTACTTCCAAAAATGATATCATCCACATAAACCACAATGATTAACAAATCTTCATCTTCTATTTTGATGTAAAGATCGATGTCTGCAACTCCTATTTTGAAACCTTGTTGTTGTAGGTATTTTTCAAGTCTTGAATACCAAGCTTTGGGAGATTTCTTTAGTCCATAGAGTGATTTCTTCAGTCTGCATACATAATATTCATTGTCTGACAATTGAAATCCTTATAGATTTTCAATATATACTTCTTCTTCTATATTTCCATTTAGAAAGGCTAACTTGACATCCATTTGATATAATTTGAAGTTCTTGAAACACAAAAATTCCAAAAACATTATGATTGCTTCTAATATTGCAACTGGAGAAAAGGTTTCTTCAAAGTCAATACTCTCAAATTGAGCATACCCTTTACAGACCAATATTGCTTTATTTCTTACTACTTGTCCATCTGGTGCCAATCACATTCTTGTCTTTTGGTCTGGGCACAAGTTCTCATGTCTTATTTTTCTCAATCTAATTTAGATCTTCTTCCATAACATTAACCCAATGCTTATCTTCACTAGCTTGTATCAAATTCTTGAGCTCTATCTTAGATAGAAAAGAAAAGTTCAATCTTCTTCTAGTCTGAAATCCTGCATCTTATCACCAAGAATATGAATTTTGAGATGATTATTTTGGACAATTTTGGATGGTGTATTTGGATATTGGCGTTCTAATTCTTCTTGTTCTTTCTTTTCTTCTTCCTTTTCTTGTTCTTTGTAGGTTGTCTCCTCTGGATATTCATTTGTTTGTGACTTTTTCTCTTGAGATATTGCTTCATGCACTCTTACATCAATACTTTCTACAACCTTGTGTAGTCTTTTGATGTATCATTTGTAGGCCTTGCTTCCATATGCATACCCAAGAAAGATACCTTCATTTGTTCTAGAATCAAACTTGCCTAAATTAAATTCATTTATCTTTATATAACACTTGCTCCCAAATACTTTGAAGTGTTTGACTATAACTAGTCTACCTTTCCATAATTCATAAAGCATCTTGTTGTTGCTCACTCTAATCTATGCTCTATTCAAAATATAGACTATCATGTTGATTGTTTCTCTCCAAAAGGTTTCTAGTAGTTTGGCTTCATTTAACATTTTTCTAGTCATTTATTGTACAATTATGTTCTTTCTTTCTACAACTCCATTTTTTTTGGAGTCCTTGCTGTCGAAAAATATCTTTTGATTCTGTGATTATCACAAAATTCATCAAATTCATAAAATGTAAGCTCACCTCTTCTATGTTCGACAAGACATGTAGTCCAACAGAATATGAACACCTTTAGTAACCACTCACACAACTAGATCAAATATCAACACACCGATGTTTTGACGTGGCAAAACCCCTATGGGGAAACATCCATGGCCCCAACCAACACGACCACTTGGAGCAGTTTATTAATGCAAAAGAAAAAGATTACAGACAGATTTTACAAGAGAGTTTCTCACAATCGATCATCGACAAATGACCATCCATGCTCTTTAAATAGAGATCATGGACCAATCGGGTGTTAAGCCACAAATCAATGGTCGTTAAAATCGAGGAGAATATGAACCTTCAGATCACTCTATGTCGGGAACATATCGTGACCGTCGGATTTCCTAACTGCAAATGCATATTAATGCATACTAAATAAACACACTTTTAGCTAATGACACATTAGACCAAGTAGATATTAATTAACTTCTAAGTGTCTAAATATCCTAACATCCCCCCTTAAGAACAACTTGGGATAGGATTGAAGGATTTACAATAGTGACACAATAGGATAAGGAAGGAGACATTAGAGCCTATCCCCCCTTAATGACAATAGCCTGAACTCCTAACATAGATCAAAGTTTGGAAAACCTCGCTTCTGTAAGAGACTTTGTGAAAATTTCTACAACTTGATCTTCTGTAGGGAAAAAGAGCACTTCAATAACTTGATCATGAATGAACTTTTTGATTAAGTGCATATGTAGCTCGATGTGCTTGTTGCGTTGATGTTGAACTAGGTATTTGGTGAGCTTGATGGCACTCTGATTGTCGCACCAAAGGTTGGTTGGATGTTGCTGCTGGAATCAAAACTATGAAAGGATTTGTCGAAGCCACAAGGCTTCCTGACTTGCATTTACTGTCGCTCAGTACTATGCTTCTGCTAAATAAAGTGCAATGTCTCGTTGTTTTTTACAGGCCCAAGTGACAGGTATTGAACCAACGATGAAAACATAACTTGCAGTAGACTTTTGATCATCAGGGTCATCGACCCAATCTAAATCAGTGAAACCAACCAATAAAGGAGTGCCCCCTGAACTATAATGTATCCCAAACTGACCTATACCACGAACATAGCAAAGTATCATTTTATTTTCTTTCCAATGGATTTCATGGGGTGTTTGTATATACCGGGAAACAAGATCAACAACAAAGGAAATATGAGGACGAGTATGAGTCAAGTATAAGAGAATACCAACTAATTGATGGTACAGGGTGGCACCAACTTCGGGAGAAGTAAAGGTGGTAGTAAGCTTGACTCCAGACTAGAAGGGAGAAGGGGTTGGTTTATAATCATCCATGTGAAAGCGACAAAGAAGGTCACAAGCATACTTAGACTGGGAAAGAAAATTTCCTTCATTGGTTTGCAAAACTTGGAGGCCAAGGAAATAGTGCAAAAAACCTATGTCTGTCATTTCAAATTTCTTCTTAAGGTTGGTTTTCACATGGTTAAAAAGTTTTGAGTCACTACCAGTAAGGATAAGGTCATCAACATAAAGGACAAGGATTATGAAATGGATTCCTACTTTCTTGGTATAGAAATTAGGATTAGAATGGAATCTAGAGAATCCGATGTCAATAACAAAGTTGTCCATTTTGGCATACTAAGCTCGGGGAGCTTGCTTAATACCATAAGGAGATTTCTTAAGGCGATAAACAAGGCTAGAGTCATTCTGGACATATCCAGGAGGTTGTTCCATGTAGATCTCTTATTGCAAATCTCAGTGCAAGAAGTCAGATTTAAATCCATTTGATGGACCTCCCATTTATGTGAGGCAACAAGGGAAAGAAAAAGGCAGATGGAATTGATTTTGGTTACAGGGGCAAAGGTTTCATTATAGTCAATTCCTTCAACTTGGAAAAATCCTTTGGAAACTAACCGAGCCTTGTGTATTTCAAAACTTCCATCTGATGCATACTTAGTTCTATAGACCCATTTACATCTAACAAGTTTTCTTCCTTTTGGAAGAGGTACAATATCCCAAGTATCATTTTCCATTAAAGAACGATACTCTTCATTCATTGTTGTATCCCAATCTGGATGACCTGAAGCTTCTGCAAATATCTCTAGATCATGAGTCTCTGAAACTTGAGCCAAAAGAGAAGAGGCTCACTGGAATTGTGGACATGTCTGACGTTGATCTGAAGGATCAATGACAAGATCACCAACTGGTTCTCATGTTGAACGAACCCATCTAGGAAGCGGTGGAGATGGTGTTGGTTCATATTCAAAGGATTCATTTGGAGGAAGGTGAGAAAGCAGAGGTGGATTTTCATCCTCACTATCGTCATCTAAAGAAGAAACTAGAATAGGAACAGAAGAAGGCACAAACGTCGAAGATGGCTCGTAGGATGAAGAAGGCACAATCGTCGAATTAGGATTGCAGGCCAAGGGATTTTCATCAAATTTAACATCTCTTCTAATAATAATTTCATTACAATGTGGTTGAAGAAGTCTATAACCTTTGACATCTTCAGAATAACCAACAAATATACACTTCTCACTTTTAGGCTGCAATGCTTTCCTTTTCTCATCAGGAATGTGAGCCCATGCGATACTGCCAAACACACATAAGTGACTTACATCTGGTTTAATTTTAGTCCAAGCTTCTTCCAATGTTATATTTGTAAGATCCTTTGTGGGAGTGTGATTTACTATGTAATTTGCATAGTTGATTGCTTCTGCCCAATACTTTAGACTTAATCCCATAGATTGGATCATACAATTATCCATTTCTTTTAATGTGCGGTTCTTTCTCTCAACAACACCATTTTGTTGTGGTGTATATGGAATAATGTGTTGCATTTGGATGCCATGTGTAGTGCAGTAATTTGTAAAATTATTGTTCACATATTCGCCTCCATTATTTGTTCTTAAATTTTGAATTTGATGTCTAGATTGCTTTTCTACAAGGGTCTTGTAGGCCAAAAGCTTGTCAAAAACTTTGCTCTTAAGTTTTAAGAAGTAAACCCAAGTATGTCTGTAAAAGTCATCAATGAAAGTTAAGTAATACTTGCACCTAGAAAAATAAAGAGATGAAAGTGGACCACACAAATCATTGTGAACAAGTTGCAAAGGGCCCGAGGCGTGATAAGATGCACGTTTGTCAAAATTGTCCCGATGATGTTTGTCGAGAACACAACTGACACAAAAACCATCTTTGCATGAAACAAGAGGAAGACCAGTCACCATCTGTTTATTACATAGTTGTTGCAATGAGAGATAGTTTAGATTACCAAACCACTCATGCCAAAGTTTTCTTTTCTCAAGTCATCGCTATGAGCAACAAAAACTAATGAAAAAGATTATGACCCAAAGTTGTCAAACTTGTACAACCTAGTAATATCATCAACAATTCCATTTGCAATAACATACTTAGGATATTTTAGATCCTTGATTACAACTTGGTGAGGTGAAAACTCTACGGTTTCACCTTCACCTGAATGAGTGATTTGATATACTAATAGAAGGTTACAAGAAAGACTTGGAACACATAATACAACATTGAAATGACCATTATCTACTTGAACTGTTCCAAATCCTACAACACTAAGATATCAATCATCACCAACAAATATTTTCTTGGTGTCACATTCATTTAGAGAAAAAAATATGTCTTTATCCTTAGCCATATGATAAGATGCTCCATAATCAATAAGCCACTCATTAGAAGAAGTAGAAGTTTTATTGAAGGAGAAACCAGAAGCAGAAAGTGCATGTCCATGAGAAGAAGAAGAAGTAGTAGAATCAATAATGATGTTGTAATTATTCATAGCTGCTTCTAAAGTTGTCGTCTTCTTGAAACATTTGGACTCGTCATGACCATCTTTATCACAAAAGTTGCAATTTTTGTCAGTTTTCTTATTTTTATATTTTTCTCCTTTGTCACCATTAGCAGTTGAAGCTATCTGAGCAGTTTTGAGACCCTTATGTTGCTTGTTGTTGTAGCGAGGATGTTGCTTCTTGGGATTCTTGGGTTTATCTTTCTGCTGGGCAACTAAGGCTTTGTTTGAGGTACCTGCAATGTTGATCACTCCAAGTTGTACAAGCTTATCTTCCTCTCTAATCAAAGCAACACAAACAAACTCAAGAGTGGTTTTTTTATAAGTTGTCCCTAGAGCCTCTCTCATGGCATAAAATGTATATACAAAGACAGAGTATGCACTACCTAGATTAGAGAGAATAAGATAGATGCAACGCTCTTCCTCCATCTTTATCCCACATTCTTCACATAAAATTTTGAGTGTTTTAAACTTAAATAGATAATCTCCAATGCAAGAAAAATCACTTGGATTTAAAGTCAACACTTGATTTTCTAATTGTTGTGCTCGAATAATATTGAGTTTACCAAACATAGTTTCAATCTTTTCTCAAGCTTCATCGGGGTCATCAATTTCTTTAAGGTGGAACCTTAAATAAGGAGAGATGGACATTCTGATTAGTCCACGTGATTCGTCACTCCTATTAGCCCATTTGAATTTCTTATCAACATTAATGGGTTCTTTTTCCTTTCCTAAGGTAATCTGGTACCAGCCTTTACTTCTTAATAAATCCTCCATATGAGATTTTCATTGGAAGTAGTTGGTTCTAGTAAGCAAAATATTACTGGAAGAATCCATATTAAATATGTAGATAATATGGATTTAAAAACTGAAATGATGATCTGGATGGAAAGATATCGAAAAATTATGTGGTTTTAAAAAAAATGACACTAAAAATGGACTTCGGATGTGAAAGTTATGTCATTTTAAAAAAAGGCATAAACGATAACCAAAGGACCACATGGTGGTGTAAGTTGCTTTATGGAGTGACCCACTTTTATAAAGAGAAGTGGGGATCACTTTTACAATGAAGTTATTTTATAAAATAAAAGCTGCATGCAAAAGAAATAAATCTAAAATAAAATATTAAAGCTACTTATAGTGATTCACTTTTATACTTGAAGTGAAATAAACTTTACGATTTGAGCATGAACTTTTTCAAAAAAAGTAACAAAAAGAGAGACTTTAACTCAAGAACTCTTACTTAATAAGGCATTTTTTAACTAAATGGTCTAGAAAAACATATTGTATTGTTTAGCAAGAGGATTGTTGTTGTTGTTGTTGAAGACGGCCTTGGAGAGCGTGCTAAGAAAAACTCTTTTCACACAAGAAAAAAATGTCACTTCTCGATGACAACAAGGGTTAGATCTTAGTTAGCTTACCTGGAAGATGCACATTTTCCTATATGTTTTTTATTTTATGAGATCACAAAGGGTGTGAGGAAAAGAGCATACACAGATCTAAAACAATAGGAACCTAGAAACAAATAATATAAAACCAAAATAATACTCTGCAAAAATTTTAAAAATGTGTATTCAGGATTTATACCTATGGATCTAACTGAAATGGTTGTATCTTGGGAAAACAAAAACCTTTTCGAGTGAAATGAAAAATTTTCCCGACTGAAATGATTTCTTCGGACGTAATGGAACGGTCCTATCATCCCATAAATGTACGTAAATGATAGAAAATGGAGATGGGACAACTCGGCTTCACAATCTCAATCTACAACAAGAGCGGGTCTTCAAACAGACTCTAATACCATGTCCGACAACACATGTATTCCAATAAAGGAAGAACATATTCAGTAACCACTCACACAACCAGATCAAATATCAACACACTGATGTTTTGATGTGGTAAAACCCCTACGGGGAAACATCCACAGCCCCAGTCAACGCAATCACTTGGAACAATTTGTTAATGCAAAAGAAAAATATTATAGAGAGATTTTACAAGAGAGTTTATCTCAATTGATCATCATTAAATGACCCTCCATGCTCTTTAAATAGATATCATGGACCAATTGGGTGTTAAGCCATGGATCAATGGTCGTTAAGATCAAGGAGAATATGAACCGTCGGATCACTCTATGTTGGGAACATATTGTTACCGTCGGATTTCCTAATTTCAAATGCATACTAATGCATACTAAAGAAATACACTAAGAAACAAAATTTTACCTAACGACACGTTAGACCAAGTAGATCTTAACTAACTCCTAAGTGTCTAAATATCCTAACATTCTATCTAATCTTAAGCACGTGATTTTTAAATCAGTATCATTTTCAACTAGGGATTTGAAAGCTTTAAATTTCTCAAATGCTTCAGATTTTTATTTAAGAAATGTAACCCATGTCATTCTTGCGTAATCATCAATAAGCAACATAAAATAACTCTCACCTTTTAAATTTTGTGTTCTTGATGGCCCGCAGAGGTATGTGTGTACGAGTTCCAATGGCTTCGATGTTGAGTACTCCTTTGTTTTGAAACTAACTCTCGTTTGTTTCCCATGCTGACATGGCTTGTAAATAGTATCTGTAGGTTTTGAGATCCTTGGAATATCTCTTATCTCTTGTGTCTTGTTAATTTTTACTAGATTATCAAAGTTTATATCACCCATCCTTCTATGCCATAACTAGATTTCATCTACTTGTCCCATACAACATTTTTCTCCTTTGACTGCATTGGGAAAGTATATATTTCTCGGGGTTTTGTTTTCATTTGTCACTAATATTCCTAAACCTGCTTTCCTTCTCTCACATCCTTGAGAATGAAATTTGAAGTTGTAACCTTGATCACACATTTGACTGACAATTAGAAGATAGTTTTTTGACCCTTAAACAGACAAGAAATTTTGTGTTTTAGTCTTTCCATTATTGAGACTAATGGTACCTTTCCAACTATTCTTGCAGAAGCATTATTCCCAAAGGTAACACTGCATCATTTTTCTTCCTTTAGGGTGAAAAATTTGTTCTGATCCCCTGTCATGTGTTTTGAACATCCATTATCAATGTACCATTGTCTTCCTTTGTCTTGAACATACATTACAAGTCCATGTTATTCCTTGTTTTATTTAGGAGACTTTATCATGTTACTTCTACAGTCACGTGCTATGTGCCCATAATTATTGCACTTATAACATTTAGTAGGGGAGCAAATGAATTATAATTTCTATCAACAAACCCATGATAAATTCTAATTTTGTTGCTCACATGGTCATTCTATGAGGTTTTATAAGAACCTCTATTTATATCTCTCACATGATCACTTATTGCTTAAGCTCTACAATCTATTGCTTTATGACCAAAATTATTGCAAGAAAAATAATATCCAAGAAAGAGATTTTGGTACCGGGTTGAGAAATGTCTTCTTGGTGGAACGACTCTTCTGAAATCATTCTTGTGAGAAGAATCGGATTTATGTTGGTTATCATTTCCTTTCTTGTTGTTGCTTTCATTTTTTATGGAGTCATTGATAATATTGGCATAGGTTTTAGGATTTTCTTCATTTTCCTTTTCTGATGGCTTTGTGACCTTAGTGCTTGCGTCTACCTCATGGGTCTTTTGTTTTTCCTCATAGTCGAGACCCGTCTTGATGAATGGTGACCTTTGGCAACTGAGAATATTATCTAAGATTTCATTACTCTTTCCAAACTTCAAGCTTCTATTCAACTGATTAGTTTTTTTTCTCTGGTTCCTTTCTTAAGGAAACTATTTCAGCTTCTAGCTTCTCGCAATTTTCTTCCTTTTCTTTCAGCTAGCTTCTCTCCACTTCTTCTATCCTTTTTGCCTCTTCTAGTTGATTCTTCACGATGATAATTTTTTTTTTCTATTTCATCAAGATCGTGATCCTTTGTTTCATATTTTTGTGATTTCTCTTTCTACTTTTTGTTCTTTCCCTGAGTCTGCCTATTTCTTCTAAGGCAGTAATGAGTTTTGTTGGAAATATGGCTATAACAAAGATGATGCAGATGATCAAGGTTGTCATTGATGGCAATCGATTGTTTATGAAGAACAGATGCTGAAACACGCTGCAACACAAATGAAACACAGATGCTGCAACACAAATGCGAACTG
>JZKD02S2436102.1:361578-377814 GCA_000966675.3 Picea glauca
AAGGAATCATACAATAAAACACAACAAGCTTTATAGGAAAGAATCATATTATTGTATCATATTAAATGTGAAAGAGAGATTACAACCATGGCCTTGATGTCGTAAGGTCTCTTCCCACTGTCCTTCGTTCCCCACACACTTCCACTCCAAGAATTCTGAGAGCATAGATATGATAATATTCACAATCAATCTTGACAAAATGGCTCATCTAACCAAGCTAATAATCTCCAAAGCTCAATTCAATCCAATATAATCCCAAAAGCTAATCTCATCCAAGCCAACTTTCTTCATGAGAGCTCCTCTCCTTTTATAAGTTGAAGAGGATAACGTGAGGAGGTTAAGATGATCCCACTAAATCATGAAAGCGATTAAAATCCAAACCATTCAAATGCCACCTCACCATGGAAGTTTCTCCTTCTAGAAGCATCGAGAAGATGCTCGTTTTTCCCACGTATAAGCATTCTCGCACCCTGCCTATATAGCAACCTGCGAACACTTCGCGACCTAACTATGGTGCAGCCTGCGAAAATCAGGCATTTTCGCACTCTGCCTATATAGCAACCTGCGAACATTGTCTTTAATAGGGTTTTTACAAAGGAGAATGCAACGTATTTTCTCAGGAAAAGTTATTCTCCCTTCTTTCTTCAGGAACTCAGTTCATTGACCCCTCTGAAGGAAAAAGATAGGTTTACATCATTAACGTTCATAGGGATGATGAAAATAATGTATAACAGAAGGACAATGGAGGTTACCTCATCTTGCCCCTTTAGTCCTTCAAAAAAAGTAACCATTACTCTCACTCCAATGGCCATTATGTCTCTCTGTGGGCAAGGGAAAGGCCAATGCGTTGTTGCCATCATCATTGAAGAAGTTCATCAAGAGAGGTATGTTTTTTGTCTCCATGGATTTTTTTTCTTAGTTATTCTTCTGGCTAATTTCATGTTTATGTGAACCTTTCTACCTAGTTGAGGATTAGGCTATGAAAATGGTAGGTTTGGGTATTATCTTGTAGGAATAACTTACTCAAGGTTTAATTCATCCAAAGGCTATAGGGTTTTCAGGGAACAAGGGAATGCTCATTATCGAAATTCCACATTCTCCAACACTCTTTAAAAGGACTAGCCTAGGAAAGGGATACTAAATATTCTAAGCTACCTTCATTTATCTAGGACCTTTGTAGGAGTTTTTTGGAAGGAGCAATGTCAATCTATGAATATGAATGACAAGCTTAACAAAAGGGAAAGCGAAGATAGTTGACAACAAATCTTCTAAGACTACCAAACAAGGCATGCCACAAACATATAGGAATCCCGATAAGGCCAACCCCTCCACCAAGCCTAACAATGATAAAATGGAGTCCAAGGAGGCAATGATGAAGTACCATAGTAGGTCTTAATCTCACATAAAAGTTGAGGTTAAGAAAATAAATCAAAACCATTCCTTCAAAAGGCATTGATTTTGAGCTCAAGATCCAGATACCTGCTACTAGCTTCTCTCACAATCAAGATACCAGGTGCTTCAAGCAAATTGATATTTACTAGCAAAGAAAACCCATCATGGCTCAAAACATTTAAGAACAAGGTATGCAACAAAAAATTATCCTTAATAAATTGGAATTTATGGATAAAAAATATCATGCTTTGGTCAAAACACTCAGGGACATGGAAGTAATGGGGAAGGAGAAGAATCAGTAAGACCAAACACCAATCATTTATGTGGACTCCAAATCTAAATAGGACTAGGTGCTACATCATTTAATCCTAGTGCTACCCATTATTAGGGGAAGCATAGTCTCTACTAGTAAACATTTTAGGAAAATCATAACTAGTTTAGGCGTTATTATCATGTTATTATGTTTATTCTCTACTTCGACACACTTAAATGATGGGCCTAGAGCAACATAGGTCAGCTCTAAATCAACATAATGTTATTTTTCTTTTCAATTTTATGAATATCGCTAATATTTTTTACCCATTGTAGATCTAGTTTCCCTTAAAAGTGTCAACCACTTTAGTGATCTCCCTCCTTCGTCAAAGTTGTCAAAGACCCACTCTAAGAAAAAGACCAACCCAACATAATAAATAATATTCTAAAAAAAATAGACAAAGTCAAATTAAAGATCAAATAACCATTAACTCTTAGCCTCAAAGTGCATGACATTGTTTAGCATAATTTTAAATTGGTTTTGAAATAATTACATTACACAACCTAAATTTGAAAAACAAAAAATCATTATTGTTGGAATCTGGTTTAATATTGTCTAGTCTCTAGATGTGATTTTGTACTTAGTGGTGATCATTATAACATCATTTGTGGAGCACTTATATGTGTAACATGACATCACTAGACTTTTGTAATATTGCACATGTGCATATGTAAATAGTTGAAAATGTTTTGGTAGTGACATGTCACTCAAGTAATGGTGACCTACACTCATAGGTAATTCTTATCCACTATTTCTTACTTATCTCTTTTAATAATATTATCATCAACATTTATGGATTGATTAATCTCCACTATTCATTGTGTCTTATGATCAATGGTTTGGATTTCTCTTGACTACTATAAATTCAGGGCATTGGTCTTGAATCAAAGAAGGTGGAAGGTGGCTTATGGTCTTGATTGTTAGTTTGGATCCTTTGATTGGGTCATCCATATGATTGAGAGTTGTATGGATCCCATTTGAACTCCATGCATGTGTGTGCTCTAGAAATTGTAGTTGGGAGAGTTATCTGAAGAATATAAGACCTTTTTATGTGGATGTTTCCCCACCTTGAAGTTTTACCACATAAATATATTGTCTCCTCCATCTTTTGTTTGATCTATTTTTGTTGATTTGATGTTTTCCAAAGGAGTTTAGGTATGGTAGAACTTCATTATATGTTTCTACATATCTTTCCTAGTCTTTCATGGTATCAGAGCCATATATCTAATTCCTTGGATGAACTTCTTTTTTTTGTTGAAATATTGGATAGAAGATCTATTTCTTTCCATGAGCATTCAACAATAGTGATTGAAGTTTCTTTTTCTTGCATTAATTTACGAGTAGATTTAGTTTATTTTTTAAGGTTTTCTAATCTAAATTTTCAGATTAGATTTTTTAAACCCATTTTTTTTATAGATCTAGAAATCTAAATCTAGATCACATGTTTTGTTTTTGCAAATTCTAAATTTTTTTGCAGATTTGACATTACCATTGCATCCCATTGCATCTTGAACATGTTAATTAGTTGAATTTAGTATTCATTTTGCTAAATTTGGTCTATGTTTGGGCTAGATCTAAGATTGAAGATTCGTGGGTCCACTTGAAATCTATACAAATTAGTGCATTTTTTCATTGATCCGACTGTAAAAATGTGTCTAGAGCAATATAATTAACCAAGATCAACCATTTTTTTACCATAATCAACTTTCATTTTCCCCAAATATCGAGAATTTATTCTATCGGATGTAGATCATCCATTCACTGTAATATGTTTTAAAATTAGTTATTCAAAAATATACCAAATGAATTTGATATCAAATAATATGGATTTGATCATTTGGTTATAATAATATGTTATGTATTTGGTTTTTATAAGATTTTGGATTTGAAAATATGTTGTCTTTCAGCCTTAACTAACATTTTGTTCAATAATTGTATGATTTGGAAGTTTCGTCTCATCATTGCCACATGGAGTCATCCACCCAACTACCTTGTGCCACATCAGTAGGTCCAACAAAACATAACTTGTCAACTCAACTATCACTGATTCAGAATGGATTTGAACAAGGGAATGGTTGTAAGACTCAGTCCTTGCATGTGTAATTAGGAAATTAATGAAGTTTATATAAACTATGAAAGCCAATGTAAATGTAAAAGTGTGATAAGACAAAATAAGAGAAAAAAAAAAAGACTAAGGAATGGGAAATGAAAGGCCATGCCCTTTGATTTTTCCATTGCCCCATCTCTCCCTAGTTCTTCCTTTACTTTCATTCTCAACATGTGTTTTTTCCAAGGAGGTGAGGATGCACAAAGAGCATGAACAAAATTGTTACCAGAGATTGTCGAAATGAAAGTTAAGCAACCATTTGAAGTTGGTTTTTTCATTTGGGTTTCCAAGATAAAAAAAAATATGTATCTATTGTGTGTGTGATTTTATCATTGTGTCATGGATTTTCAACTACGGATGCATTCAATGGATTTTTATGGTAAAATATATCTGTCATTGATGTTAAATTTTTTGTTAGATTCAGTGTGTGAGTTATTGGAACCGGTCCTCTATATTTAATCGTTGCCTATGTTTCTTGATAATGTGAGAACCCATTCCCAATTGTAGCTATGTCGAGTTTACTTAGAATTTCATTCCCCATTAGAAAAGGATGAAATATAATAGCCATTAAACCTCCTCTATGTGATGTCGATCCAATCTTATAGATCGATGGTTGTTAATACAGAGTCACTGCATATCCGTGGGGAGTTACTAATTTGGTTTGTTTATAGTTGTTGGTGTATTTCTTTCTCCTATGACTCGCCAATGTACAATTTTACACTCTCCTAAGGGTCGTACGATTTCCTAACACTTAAATTTATTCATTGGTCGGGTCGATTAATCACACCTATGTGTTGTACATTCTCGGTCTAGACTATAATTCACTCATTGGTTGTGATTCATCATTCCCATGGTTGTACATTGTAATTCCTTCCTTTATCTAGTCAATTTCATCATTTGATTGAATTATTTCCTTTACCTAGTCGACTTGAATCTTGCTTGGTCAAGTGGCCTCTCACCTAGTCGATTTCACATTAGTTGGCCGACTTCATTTCCCTAGTCAATTCATTTAAATGGTCAACTTCCACATTAGCCTAGTCAACCTCTCATTGGTTGGATTGTAGACATGTGTAGTTGGAAATGAGAGGAGTGTTCTATATATTTAATGCATTTGTGAAATAAAAGTGGCTACCTTGTCTTAATGGTATTGGGAGGATTCCTCTCCTTGTGAAATTAAAGAGGATTATTCCATAAATTGGTGGAGTGATATGGGATGGAGCGATCCAATTAGTTTTATTGATGGAGTAATTTTGTGGTATTTGATGTTGGGTTGATTTTGTCTGTGGAGAAACTTAATTATCTCTAATGGGCATCTTTTCGAGGATGGGTTGAATCCTTTGGTGGGAATCCATCTGCTGGAAAAATGTTGTTACGTTTGACAATGTTTTAAAATATTTTGGAGTATTCATTGAATTGCATCTATGATGGACAATGTTAGTATCTTCCATGATATATTGAGTCCTTGTTTTGAAGAAGTGACATTGAGGGTGTGGAAAAAATTATGCAGCGGTAGCAAGCCTCTATGTGTGTGAGAAAAGACACAAAAAGGCCAAGCAAAAAAGACATTTCTCGAACTAAGACTAACTCAATAGAGAATCATTGTTGTGGATAGTTGATAGAATGAGTGAGAGAGATTGTGTGGTTGAAACTTGAAGAAGACATGGAGTTCAGTGGCTATAAAAAGTAGAAGGGGGATTGAATAACAAAAAGACCAAGCATAGTGACCATCATTCGTCCTTTCTTTAAAAGCTGATAGAGTCCATGGTGAAATGAGAACCCAGGTGATCCCAAGAAGGAACCCCTGCGACTAGTAGAGGGAGTGCAATGGAATTAATTGCTAGCATTGATCTTACTTATCCACAAACATACAAATGAATCAAATCCAAAAGAATTATTTGGGTGTTTTCAATCAATTGCATTTCTAACTACGAAATAGTGGGTTTATTGATTGCATTGTTAGCTAGTTGTTGTTTGCATGTTAAATACTAAGAAAAAAGGGCTCGTATCCATTTAGAGGACAAAGGTATTTGCATAAGACAACCAAACTCTCAAACTTTAGAGCCAACCAACATATTATCTTCAATGAAGATTTTCCAGGTCCTATCAAGCTACCAACTAAGTTTGTCTTTGACCTCAAGTTAGCTCTAAGTTTCAACTGTCAATGAAGGTTTTGTTGTTGTTTTAGGATAACCAACATTTCATGAACTTCTTGCTTATTTGTTACGGTTACATTCACAATTTTAGGTGCACTAGCATGTAGTTTTAGTCACCAAGGGTTAGCACATGTATACTAAAATAAATGTAACACACATAGAGATATTTACAACTGAAAATACAGTAGTTCTACACTCTAACACACATGAAATTTAACACATGTATTTTTGGTCAACATGACCCTAGATAAAACTGCCCCGGGGAAAACCAGTTTGGAATATATGTCTATATATGAGGAGAATAGATGGTGGAATACAACAAGTACAAAATATAGATGAACCTGGTACAATAGCAGCATGATCCAAGCTGAAACACAAGTCCAAATGAAGCAAGAGCGCCCTAGGATGGTGCGCCCCCTAGAAATGCTACCAATACCACTGAAATGGAGCCAGATGCCAACTGGAAGCTCTGAACAAGAAAACCCTCCACAATACTCTGATACTGAAGTGTAGCCTCCCTATGAAACAGACCTCACTGCAATATGTTCTCTCTAAGTACTCCCCATTGATGATGCGCCCTCCTCCTCAAGTGCACCCTCCTCAGAACTGGAAGCTCCTAGTAAATAATCAAGGAAATAAGCCTCCATGAGCCCTCCATGTAAGGAGACGCCCAAGATTTCCTCTCCCTATTCCTGAAACCTCATCCTCTTGCTCTCTCTCAAACTATTGGAGTGAACAAATGAGTGAATGACCTCTCCTTTGCCTCTTGCGCCCTCCTTAGGGAAACATAAGGAAACCTAAATGTTGGGTGGATGAGATTATCTCATCTCATCTCATCCCTAATCAATGGTTGATATCATCTCATCTAAATCTCAACTCAAAACCCACTTTACTTAAGTTTCCATAGTTTCACTTTACGTCTATTAATTCACCCACAAAGTGAATTAATTGTCAAAATAGGCTTAAATGACCAAATTTCACTTTTGACTTAAATCTCCTAATTCAAAGTGAAATTAGACATAAAGTACATGGTACAAGGTACAAAGTACTTCCCACATGTGTTTAGAAGCTCACAAACACAAGGGGACCACTTTCCAAGGTACCCAGATCTCAACACTCCCTCTTACCGAGGAAAGTGCCCTTCACCACCAATCTCATCCCTGCAGTGGATAGGGTTTCCTCCTGGCATATACTTGGTGAGTATGATTGTAACGGGATCAATGAAAGTAGTCTCTGACATAGATCTGCTCAATCTTTGTGATTTGTAGATGGAAGTGTCTCTCCACCTATCCAAGATCACCTAGATCTTGGTATCAAACCACGAATCTCCACCTTGGTCTTCCACCAAGGGATTATACCTCATGGAATCTCGCCAACGGTCACTACTCTTGGCATCTCACCAAGAGTTTCCCCCTCTTGGTATCTCACCAAGAGTACATGGATCTCGACATCTCACCAAGATCCTCAACTTGGCCTCTCACCAAGTAGCTTCCACCTGAAGTGGATCCAAAACCTGATCTGCCTGTCTATGTAGCCAAGTGAGGCTCAATCCTATGTGGTGCCCTGTCACTCCTCCTCATCAACCTATGATGCTCTGAAGCCCCTGCACCAACCCTTTGTCTCGAAAACTCTGAAACTGAAGTTGTCTCGGGTGGACCAGTCACCCTTGATGATGGTGTCCATGAAACCTGAGTATGCGCTCCCTCTGAATCACTACTATGAGTCAGTAGGTCATCCTCAACTCTATCTCCCCGTATGATGTTGGATGGTGTAACAACAGAAAAAATAGTCATGAATGCACACTCTCTCGCAAATTGTTCATCGAACTCAAGCTCCTATGTTATCGTTGTTGAAACATCCTGCAACTTCTTCTTCTTCTTGGGACATTTTCCTGCATAGTGATGCATCTCCCTACAAGCAAAGCATATCATTATGCTCATGTCTCTCTTCGTCCCACTGCTTCTCTCTCCTCCCTGTGGTGGGGCCCCAAACTTAGGACCTTGCCGACCTCCCCGACCGATATTCTTCTTTCCCTTTGTCCAAAGAGAAAGATCCTCATCAACATGCACTGTATGTTTCTATTGTTGTCCAGACGCCTCTACTACAAGTGTAGTATCCTCCTGAACGAATTCATCCCACATCCTCTCTCATGTGGGCATGGCCTCCCTGGCAACAATGTCGTGAACGAATGGACCCCATGGTTTGGTGAAGTTGTTCAAACTGTCCTCACCATAGATTTGGGGTTCACCACCTCTCTGATGGCTCCAAGCTCGTCTCTAATCTGGGTGTATCGACCAAGGAAAGAAGTAACCGACTCATCCTCAAGCATGTGAATCCCTCTCAGTCGATCATGAAGAACCAACTTTCGGTTCTCATTAGAGCTCTCATAAATATTTCATAGAGATGCCCACATCTCATATGCATAATCTTTCCCAGTCAAGTGGGGAATGATATGATCCCGCACTTCATCACATATTGTCCTCTTTACCTTGTTGTTCCTCTTCCTGAACTCTGCCAACAAGACGAGGGCAGTAGCGGGAATAGCTGGAACAGGCGCCTCAACTATATCCCATAGTTCGAGGTCCTCTAAGACAAATACTATCCTCGCCTTCCAAGGCGACCAATTTATAACCCCAGCTAGCATGTCCTCCACACACATCTGAGATGCTGACATGTATGTCAAACTACACTCCAATTGATGCTCAAACTACAAAGGAATGTTGCCTCACTCCTGTCAACATAGGTGTGAAAAGAGGCAAGCAAAATCAGACCTCACTCCTAGCAATATAAGTGTGAAAAGAGGTCGTGAAATACAGCCTCACTCATGTCCCCTCAAGTGTGAAAAGAGATTGTCCAAAATGTGCACAAACTGCTCTACAATCCTCTACAAAATTCTGCCAACAAGCAGCCACTAAACTTTGTCAATGGTTGTCCACAAAATCTTCCAAGAAGATGTCTATGATAGCCCACTCATATGTTGTCCAATCTACTCAAAAATCAGCCACCTCAGCTCTGATACCATGAAGATTTTCAAAGTCCTATCAAGCTGGCAACTAGGTTTGTCTTTAACCTCAAGTTGGCTCTAAGTTTCAACTGTCAATAAAGGTTTTGTTGGTGTTTTAGGACAGCCAACAGTTCAAGAACTTCTTGTTGATTCGTTACGGTTACATTCACAATTTTAAGTGCTCTAGCATGTAGTTTTAGTCACCAAGGGTTAGCACATGCATACTAAAATAAATGTAACACACCTAGAGATATTTACAGCTAAAAATACAGTAGTTCTACACTCTAACACACATGAAATTTAACATGGGTATTTTTGGTCAACATGACCCTGGATAAAAAAAAACCCCGGGGAAAACCAATTTGGAATATATGTCTATATATGAGGAGAATAGATGGTGGGATACAACAAGTACAAAATATAGATAAACCTAATACAATAGAAGCTTGATCCAAGCTGAAACACAAGTTCAAAGAAGCAAGAGCACCCTAGGATGGTGCGCCCCCCAGAAATGTTGCAAAGATCACAGAAATGGAGCCAGATGCCAAATGGAAGCTCTGAATAAGAAACCCCTCCACAATACTCTGATACCGAAGTGTATCCTCCCTCTAAAACATACCTCACTACAATCTGATCTCTCTAAGTACTCCCCATTGAGGATGTGCACTCCTCCTCAAGTGCGCCCTCCTCAGAACTGGAAGCTCCTCAGTAAATAAACAGGGAACTAAGCCTCCATGAGCCCTCCATGCAAGGAGGCACCCAAGAGTTCCTCTCCCTCTGCCTAAAACCTCATCCTCTTTCTCTCTCTCAAACTCTTGGAGTGAATAAATGAGTGAATTACCTCTCATTTGCCTCTTGCACCCTCCTTAAGGAAGCATAAGGAAACATAAAACTTGGGTGGATGAGATCATCGCATCTCATCCCTAATAAATGGTTGAGATCATCTCATCTAAATCTCAACTCAAAACCCACTTTACTTAAGTTTCCATTGTTTCACTGTACGTTTATTAATTCACCCACAAAGTGAATTAATTATCAAATTAGGCTTAAATGACCAAATTTCACTTTTGACTTAAATCTCCTAAGTCAAAGTGAAATTAGACATAAAGTACATGGTACAAGGTAAAAAGTACTTCCCACATGTGTTTAGAATCTCACAAACACAAGGGGACCACTTTCCAAGGCACCCAAATCTCAACACTCACGTGATGGATGAAGGATAGACACATAGAGGTTTGTAGTTGGTTGTTTGCGCACAAGTTACACCCAAGAATAGGCCATTCTAAAGACGGGAATATCTATACAAAACAAAGAAACATACAACATAAGTAAATTCCACAGAGATTTTGTGTTGGTGAAGTGAGTTGGCTATAAGTCCCTTGTTTAAATATCAACCACGTATCAATTTGTACACTTCCATGTGTCATTTTCAACACATTCTACATCAACATTTTTTACATGCCATCTCAGCTTCTATACTTTTTCACGTCAACGTATGATGTGTTCAGAGGAGAATATCGTTGCATATGTTCCAATTGGATGCCAATTTCTTGAATGCATTTGAAATCCTCAATATGCTTCTTTCCTACAAGAGACAATTGTTTCCACGAATTCATAACCAAAACTAATTGGTCATGGATTTTGAATTATATCTACAAAAAACACTTTGGAAAGGAAAAAAGTGGATTTTGTTGTTCTTCTCATTGAACCATAAGTAATATAAAGCATTTTCAGCAGTTCTTCATTTGTTAGTATCCCTAGTGGCCATTATTGAGGCTACCTCCACTGGGGTCATGTGCTTTCTAGTAGCATTTAGCCTTAATTCCATACATGAGACTAGATACTACCCCTGGTTGCAGTTTAACCTCTTGCCTAAGAGGAATACGGTTTTTGTTTATCCAAATATTTCAAGGTGTTTTTTTTTTTAGAGGATCCCAATAATGAGATAGTTTACTTTGAATAGCAAAGAGAAATTGACCAAATCCGACAAGTTTCTCGCCAAGCTTGACGAAGAGCTATAGGAACTTTGAATAGTCGTTTGAATACTGAGTTACATTTATGTATGATCAGTGAAAATATTGTCCTGCATAGAACCATGATGAACACAAATGATTAGTAGTTATAGGTCCTATTTCTCAATAGATAATTAATAAGTGATAATGGGAACAATTCGACTCGATGAAATTAGTAGTATTATACTGAAACAGTTCGAACAATACAACAAGAGAGTAAGAGTTGTTAATATTGGCACCATACTTCAAGTAGGAGATGGCATTGCTCGTATTCATGGTCTTGATGAAGTAATGGAAGGGGAGTTAGTGAAATTTGGAGATAGTACAGTAGGCATTTCCCTAAATTTGGGATCGGATAATGTTGGAGTTGTGTTAATGGGAAATAGCTTGATGATACAAGAACGCAATTCCATGAGAAAAATGGAAAAAATTGTTGTACCAGTAAGTGATGCATATTTGGGTCATGTTGTAAATGCTCTAGCTTAACCCATTGATGGCAAGGGTCAAATTTCAACGTCTGAATTTCAAATAATTGAATCTACTGCTCCAAGTTAATATCAAGACGTTTTGTATATGAACCCCTTCAAAAGGGGCTTATTGTTACTGATTATATGATTCCTATATGGCGTGCTCAACAAGAATTAATTATTGGGGAAAACAGACCAACAAGACAACAATAGCTATAGATATTATTCCTAATCAAAAAAGTCAAAATGTACTATGTCTATGTATAAATTGGTCAAAATGTTTTGATGGCTCAAGTGGTTAATACATTCTGAGAACATGGCGCAATGGAATATACCATTGTGGTAGCAGAAATTGTGTAATCTCCCACTATATTACAATATCTTGCTCCTTATACATGGGTGGATTTCACTTAACACTTAGCGTATAAGAAACAACATAAGTCAATCATTTGTGATGATCTCTCCAATTATTCATAAGCTTATCGACAAATGTCTCTTCTATTAAGAAGACCACCTGGCTGAGAAGCTTATCTGGGAGATGTTTTCTATTTGCATTATCGTCTCTCGAAAAGAGAAACTAAATGAAGTTCCTAGTTAGGTGAGGGGAGTGTCCAACTTGATCAAATGCTACCACATAGCATCCAATCAGATTTGACCCAATCCAACATTCCAAAACATATTGGATAGTTCCATTCAGACTAATCAAACGTTGCAACATGGCACTTCTAGTTTAACTTGTGAATTCACACCAAGATTTTGACATTGATTTTTAAATTGTCATAGCTTTGTTGTAGAATATTGATTTTCAATGCAATTTTTTGCATACTGTATTTTTCAATTCTCTACATCTAGGCATTTGAATTTAGTGAATTGTTCTATTTGATGCTAGTGATTTATATTTGTTTTCAAAAAACCAAGGTTGAACCTTAGTTTTGTAACTTAAAATGGTCATAACCTGCTAACACAAACATCATTTTGAGTGATTTTTTTTAAATACGTGAAATTTCATATTCTATGCAATGGTAATATCAGTTTATGTTTATTTATCCATATGATTATTGAGGATGGTAACGACCAAAAATTTATCCTTTCTTTAACTATGACAACAATCTATTTGAGACGATTTCTTGACGGTAGAGATTTGGTTATCTTCTTGGCACAATGTATTCATGATAGGAAAACCATTTTACATTGACTATGCTACATATTTCAGCACTTGTTGAACTAGATGATCATTGTGAGATCATGTTCAAGTTCATCATTAAAACACTCCAGTTCATCGTTTACACTTCCAACCTATTGGATCACATTCAATGTCGTCTTCTATTATCATTCATGTCTTCTTGCAGAAATTGTTCTTTGAGAAATTATGAACTTTCCATGATTATTCATGCATTTGCTCTTGAAAAATATTTCTTGCAATTAGCTCTCTATTTTCTTCACATGTTCCAAAGTGGTGTGCATAAAGAGTTTGGAAATAGATTGGTTCTACAAATTATTGTTCTATCTTGAATTTCTTAACACTTCAATCATGAGCATAATGATGGTGTCATTGTTGGTCATTCTACATTGGTTCTTGACAGTAGCAAGTGTCTTCTCCTTCCACCATATATAAGAAATATAGACTATGATGTACAAATGATAAACAATGATATATGAATGAGAGGAACTCGAAAAAGATATTCAATATTAGCTTCAATTCAAAAAATACAAAAGCATTTGTCTCTTTTATAGAAATTTTAGTTTGTTGTAAAATTTAACTTATTCTTAATAGAGATGAAATAGTTGAATAATTATCTCAACCATCATCCAATAATAAGTTAATCTCTAACAACTTGACATTATTATATAAGTAAATCTTACAATCTAACACCCCCTCTTAAGGCCTACAACATTGAAAAACAAAACTCACTAAAAGAAAACACAACAAAAACATAGAACCAAACATTCTTCAAAAGCTTAGTCTTTGAAAATAATGCTTGGACCACTAAGACGCCTTCAAGTTGCTCCCTATTCCACCAAAAGGTATAGCCTCCTAACTATGACCCAAGTTTCTCAACATCATTAACACTTAAAATGTCTCATAATCCTTGTAGAAGTATTATACTAAATTTACAAATATCGAATCTCCCCTAAATTTATTGGACAACAATCCCCACATGCATATCTCATAACCTCATTGAAGTATAGTTTCTCCAATCCACAAGCATCTTGAACTAATGAACAACTATATATCTTCCACTACATCACTCCCTATCTTGAAAGTGTGGTGTCCTTAAAACACTAATTCTTCAACAAAGTCTTCTCCATTGTCTATGCCTAATGGATCTTCAATAAAAGTTATATTTATTGATTATTTAAGCTTCCCTTTGACAAGATTGTTAGCACAAATTTTACAATTAAGTGTTGTATGACCCATTTTTCTGTAATAGTAACATTATATCTCCATCTTGTCTTTCACTAATCTATTGCGATTGTTTCTTGAGTAGAATGACGTCTCAAGTTGAGTGGCACCTTTTGTATCTCCTACAATGGTTCTCTTTTCTTCAATGAAGAGTGCAACAATCATATCTTCTATACTTTGAAAAAAAAATGGCTTATAGTAAAAACAGCATTGTTGTATTTAGACAATAAACTATTTAACAAAATGGCTTTGACATCCTCTTCATCTACCATAATCTTAACTTCTACTAACTATTTGTGAATAGATCTCAAATTGTTTATGTGGCTTAACATAATAACTTCAACTGACAGTCCATTGGATGTAGCTTGGGTGGTTGGGAGGAATGATTGTTACCCTCCCCACCGAGGTTCAATTCCTTGTAAGTGACGTGTTGTGCCCTTAAATGGGTCTATAAGATGCTCTTGTTGTTTAGCCCCCAATATTTTGAAAATGCTCGACCACCCCATGTTCTCTCGTGGATTTCGGGGAGGTTATTCTTGGGCATAGTGAGCATCGATATCTGGTGTCATGAACCACATGTGACATCTTAAAACTGAAAAATTGTAGCTTCAGAGAACACTTTGCACTCATTGCTTGTACTCCAAACAATGCATTCAACGTATCCCAAATTTTCTTAGATGATTTCCCTAAATGCATGTGATGTAACTCTAAATTGAAGAGAGCAAGGCTAATGATAAATTTGACTTTATCATCTCTACTCTACCATTCCAATAATTTACATGGATATTTCAATGTTTGCTTAGTGCCTTTTACTATTCCCCACAAGGTTATGTTCATTAGTTACGTTTGGATTTTTACTTTCCAGATGTAGAAATTGAAACCAAGGTATTTCTCTAATGGCATTTCCATGATTAACATCCAAAAACATATTTTTATGAAAATGAAAACACTGAAAAGAAAGGAACAGTGATAAACTCAAATATCTACCCCTTATAAAACGAAAAAATAAGATTCCTTATGCTTGATTTGTTTGAAAACACTAATAAGATGGAAGCAATGTAACTCATATAACTAGATTTGCATACCAATGATCAATTTAAAAAAAAAGATGGCTCCTTCATCATCTTGCACATGGCTTGAATTCTCAATAGATCTAAGCTCTTTGCATAGATCACAGCTCATAGACTTTAGAGGCAGACTACTAATTGACTAGAGGAGATCATTGAAGATAGAATAGAATGAGAGTAAAAGTGAACTACTTGGAGAGCTTGAACACTTGGCAATTAAATCACTCGAATAGCCACACCGCTAATAAAGCGCTCACATTAGGAAAATCACTTTATGCACTAATTTTTCGCACCATTGGTTTAGATCTAGAATTTATTTTTATTTTTTTACAGTTTTTGTAAATTAGCATGAACTCACACAAATGTTGTAGTTAAAAAATGCTTTTGGTTGGAAGATCGCTTCGAATGAATCACAATCAATGACTCATTGACAATGTATTTTTCTCCATAGGAAATCTTCACTCGCTGACAATGTATTTTTCTCCATAGTAAATCTTCACTCATTGAAAATGTATTTTTCTCCATAGTAAATCTTCCCTCTCCACTCTAGTTTACATCAACCCACTACTACAACTCCTTTTCAATGGTCTATGTTTTGTGAGGTATATTACCATATCTCAAGCATGTAAAATCAACTATGTCATGTATATTATTGGATTTGTTTTGCTTTGGTGTGAACAAACCTTCTCTATACAATTTGTTTCCTATGAACGACAAACCATGCTCATTGTGCATCGTATTGTGTTTCAAATATTTGTGTAATCTGGAGTCATAGAAAACTAGCATGTAATTGGAAGAAACAAGTATATCTACATTTGATTACACCACCAGATCCTACAAAATCTTTACACTAGTCAACTCCATTGCATTTCCATTTTCTTGAATTGTCCCATGAAAGAGATAAGCCCTATGCTACTCTAATACCATAAAAAAAAATAGACTATGACACATAAATGATAAACAATGAAAGATTAACAAAAAAAACTTGAAGAATATATTCCATATTAGCTTCGATTCACTTAATACGATAATATTCATCTATTTTATCAAAATTGTAGTTTGTTGTAAGATCTAACTTATTATAAATAGATATGAAGTGGTTGAGTAATTATCTCAACCATCATCCAACGATAACTTAATGCCTAAAAAATTAACATTATTACTCAAATTAAAAATTCCCTACATTGTTCCACTGAGACAATTTATCTTTGACAACAAAGTTTGACATTATCTTTGCCACTTATCTAAAATGTTTTCAATTGTCATTAGAAGACAATGTACTGTAATTACAACCCATAACATAATGATCAACTACCC
>JZKD02S2436136.1:12639-23064 GCA_000966675.3 Picea glauca
TTGGTTTAAAATGGGGAAGAACCCTTGAAGTAAGGTTTTGAAATGTATGAGACTTTGATCCATACAAAACTCAGACTACCCCTGAAAAACTGACCAGATTTAAGCCCATTTTTTTGCTTGAAAAACGAGTCTATTTGCTCCCGAGTTAGCTTACTTCATTAAACAGTGAAAGATTGTTCAAGGGATGGTCATAATATCCTTCCTTGATTTATAAGTACTTCAAGTTGATGTTCATAGTACTTTTAAAAAATATCTCCTATAGTTGGGAAATTGAGGGGAAACGGATGTCAACTAGCGTTCTTAGGAAGGGTCATCCATAAGAACGGGTGGATATCCTAGGACTTTGGGTCATCCATAAAGAGGGTGGTTGCGTCCAGCTTAGGGTTCAACATWAAGAAGGATTCACTTCCTCTCAAGGTGGGTCAGAAGTTGGTGTTAAAACAAGCGTAGGATAAGGATTTTAGGGAAGTTTCTCAGGGACGATAATGCCTCATTTATGGGTTCCTTAGAGAGGGATCAACCCCTTAGGAGCCCATCCCATGAAGATTATGTCTGTAAATATCAGAGGATCAGAGGCCTCGTGGGGAGGGCCAAAAAATTATCTCACGAGAGGATGGTTTCTTCAAAACATCCATATGTCATTTTTATTCAAGAAACGTTGGGGTGGTGTGATCCAATAATCTGAGAGCTTGCCAAAAAAAATTCGAGATGGGTCATTACAGGTATGTACTCTTTTGGATCCTCAGGAGGTATCATTTTGGGTCACTCACCTGGTTTAAATCTCATCAACTATTTTTCTATGCAATCAGGTCTGTGCTCGGAGGTTGAATGCAAATATCTGGACCAGACCTTCCTCTTAGTCAATGCGTATAGTCCATATGTGAATAGAGAGTAGTCCTAGAATATTATCTTCGCAACGAGAGTTTTTAGATTTGATGTCCTAATCACATGAGGAGATTTAAATTTCACCCTAAATAGAGAGGAAATTTGGGGTTCACGGGCCCATGATGACCCTCTGGGTCTCATTTGATCAATGGGAAGATCCTTTCAAGGCCAAAAGAGCTCGACAAATGAGGGTTAAAAGACATCTTGATATTTGGTAAAGCACTAGTCGCTAAACTCTGTTGGGTGTTCTTAATACAAGATAGCCTCTCGAGACGGATTTTGATAAAAAGGTATATTCTCCCAGGTTCTATTGAGAACATAATCAGACAACCACATAAGCCATTGCAATCCTCTTGCAATGGAGATTAGAGCCATTGCAGACCTCTTTTGTAGCATCAATTTCAGACATGATTATAGGGAGTAGAACATTGTCGCTGACTCNTAATTATATTTCTTCTTGACATGTTTTCAATATATAATAGATAAATAATAGAATAATGGATATTAACATAAAACCCATATTACTAATCAATATATGTATTGATAAATTTGTTAATCTTTCTAACCATAAAAAAAAGTGACATTACTTTATAATGTTAAAATGAATATCATAAATATTATTTGAAATGTAATTTTGTAGTTACCTTTGTAGTAAGATATTTATTTCAAATTGGTTCTCTTGGAACCCGGGGTTTGAACGTTCCATGATTATTGGCAAGGATCGGATTTTGGGCTTGGGGGCTTCCTCCTACTTATCACCACAGCTTCTAAATTTGTTAAACTACTTAAATATCAGTTATCTATTCTAATCAAAAGACACTTTCAGGCCCGTGACTATATCACATTATTGGAAAACCTACGTTGAAGTTGGCCTCCCATCCGATTTAGCTTTGGAGTGGAACAAGTATTGAGGGATTTCATGATCTCTGGTATTCAACTTCTCGATAAAGAGGACGAGCTCTTGTGTACAAGGGGTGACTCCTTGGGTCATCTCTCTGTCCACAATATCTACACAACAATCACTAATAAACTCTACTTACAAACCACAGTTGGTTGGAGGAGAAAACTCTGGACTTAGAACATCCCACAGAAAATTAGACTTTTCATCTGGCTTGATATTGAAAACAAAATACTTACTTGGGACACATTGCAAAGAAAGGGTTGGATTGGACCCAACGTCTTCCATCCCCGCTCCAGGGAGGATGAGACAGTGACACATATCTTTGTACATTGTCCATTTACACGATAGGTCTGGGACTATATTTCCAATGATGAAAACTTAACTTCGGTCTGGGATGGGACTACATTGTTAAACTGTTTTGATATCTAGAGAAAAAAGGAGCACCCACATCTAGCTCTGCCATCAATTATTTGCTGGTTTGTATGGTTGGAAAAAAATAACAAAGTCTTTTAAAATGGGGTTCCCTCCCCAACAATATTAGTCTATAAAACTCTTGGAATGTACACAAATTGGAATGTTGTTTACTCGAGACAAGTAATTATCAAACCAAAAATAAAGACACACATCACAGAGGGTTTGACTACAGGTTGGTTNAAATGGGGTGCCCTCCCCAACAATAGTAGTCTATAAAACTCTTGGAATGTACACAAATTGGAATGTTGTTTACTCGAGACAAGTAATTATCAAACCAAAAATAAAGACACACATCGCAGAGGGTTTGACTATAGGTTGGTTTGATGGTGCCGCGCAGTCAGATGGTCTTCAAAACAATGCAGGTGGATTATTAAGGACATCAAATAACTCTTATTAATGTTGGAATTTCAACTATGGCCCTGGTAGTAATACTAGGGAAGAATTATTGGGGGTTTGGGAAACACTCCATTTGGATTCCAGACTAAATATTGTGGATATACAAATCATTGGGCATTCAAAAATTGTTATCGACTCGTTAAACAACAAAGGAAAACTCTAGGTCTCCTCTCTTCTAGGCTAGATGGACAGAGTTAGAGAGTTGCACACATCCTTCAGGCACATCAGTTACAAGCACACTTTGTGGGAGCACAACAAGGAAGTAGATTGATGCCACCAGAGTCTCCCCGAGACCTGTACGCGCCTACCAGGACCTTATCTCCTTGGCCCGAAGAGTCAATTTCTCTCACAACTCCTCTCGGGAGTCTTCGTCACCCACAGGATACTCCTCGGCGATCTCCTCTTCGCATATCCGGAGATCGGGTCTCGCGATATTGCGAGGCTCACAACACTATTCTCATGTTACTCAAAATGTTGAGTCCCGAATGCCGATGAGTCAACGGTCAACGAATTCGTGTATCGGGGATTTCCCTATCGGGAAATCGGTAGTTACGCTGTCACGTGTCTCATGCAACACAGAACCTCGATCCCCGATGCGCCTATTTTTTGATGTACAGCCACCTGTCCTTCACTCGTTCATGTGGTCCCGCGCTGCCACGTCACTTCGGGATTTCGCGAATCGCGAATCCATGATACAAAGTTTCCCTGTTGTCGGAAACCCCGAATGCCAAAACCCTAATTCTCCGGATTCGTACCACCTGTCCCTCCGACAATCGACGGTTCCCACGAAATCGGGAAATCGCTACTCGCGATTTTGACGTGCATGCAATGCTTGCACTCGCCAACCCCGATATGCCGATATGCGATGGAAAATGAGTTCCACTAGCGCTTGAAGGTTAAATCCCTCGCTACTTTTCCCAGATCCGACGGTCTGCGGAACTTCGCGATTCCTCCTAGAAAATTTCAAGTCGTCGATTCTCTTCCTCTTGAGGAATACTCCGGCTCTCCAAGGCTCCGCCCTATTTGAGCTTTCCTGGGTCTGTTCCCACAACAAACACAAAGGAACTATTCCTCCTGAGCTTCAATAACTATGAGATTCCTCAAAGACTTCTGCGTAAGCTGCTTACACTCGACCTTCAACCACTTTCAAGGGTTGAATTAAGCCAGACTCTATGTCCCCCTGACAATAGTAGCCCTGTTCTCTTTTTCTCAGGCTCGTCTCTAAGACTTTAGGTTCGACCTGCACTTCTCCTGCACGGCTCGAACAACCCAATTCAACTCCTGACAGATGTGAATGAGAGTTTAATGGCCCAGCCTCCTCAACGCACTCTATGCGGAGGAATTCGACTACACTCTACGCAGGAATCTCCTGGCTCAAACCAAGAAACAATTTGAACTTATTTCCTCATTCTCTCGGGTTCCAAACCTGCCATGCAATCACATATGCAGCATATAGAAGAACGGCATAAAAAGAAGCAAGTATGCAACAACATAATATCATCAACACACAGAAAACAAACACAGCCATAGATTTGAATCAAAGTCTTTCTTCTATTAATTCAATCTGTACATGGGTGTTCTTCACAAGTTCTCTGCTCTGCTCTCTTCTTGCTCTCAATTCTTGATTTTCAATAATACAATGATGCAAAGGAGGGTGCCTATATTCCGTTTTCCCTCTCGAAATATACAACTATCAAATCTACAATGAATTTCTATCTAACAACATTAAAACCATTAAATGCCTTCCTATCTACAATACAATACAAGTGAACTTCTTATGAATGCTTTCATTCAAATGGCGACGCAACAATCTTCAAAGTAATTCAAAAATGTACGCGCTGGTGCTGTCCAGCTGTTCTTCTCTTTCCACGCGCTGGCTCGCTTGATGAGTTGTAGATGCTCCTGTATCATACTCCTCGGCTCAAAAGATGTCATGGGCTCCTATCCATGAGCTCCTGTACGGTGTGCCCATGCTTCTAAATCACTGCCTCTGTTTCCCAGCTGGCATCCTCCACTGGGTGGTCTTTCCATTTCACCAGGTACTCAAAATATTGCTTTCTCCTGGGCTTCCTGCCTACTCTTTTATCCAGTATGCACTCCATCTCAGGCTTATGTGCAACTGGCAATTGCTTCTTCCACTAGATCACTGGTTCATCAGTTCCAGTTTCTGCGTCTCCAGCCCTGTAGGGGTATAAATCCGAAATGTTGAATATCGGAGATATCCCGATGCCTTCTGGCAACTCAAGCTTGTATGCATTTTCGCCAAATTTCCTCAGGATTCGGCATGGCCCAATTTTCTTCATCTTGAGCTTGTTATACGTTCCCCTTGGGAACCTTTCCTTCCTCAAGTGTGCCAGAACCATGTCCCCAACTTCANGTGTTACTCAAAACGTCGAGTCCCGAATGTCGATGAGTCAACGGTCAACGACTTCGTGTATCGGGGATTTCCCTATCGGGAAATCGGCAGTTACGCTGTCACGTGTCTCATGCAACACAAAACCTCGATCCCCGATGCGCCTATTTTTCGATGTACAACCACCTGTCCTTCACTCGTTCATGTGGTCCCACGCTACCACGTCACTTCGGGATTTCGCGAATCACGAATCCATGATACAAAGTTTCCCTGTTGCCGGAAACCCCGAATGCCAAAACCCTGATTCTCCGGATTCGTACCACTTGTCCCTCCGACAATCGACGGTTCCCACGGAATCGGAAAATCGCTACTCGCGATTTCGACGTGCATGCAACGCTTGCACTCACCAACCCCGATATGCCGATATGAGATGGAAAATGAGTTCCACTGGCGCTTGAAGGTTAAATCCCTCGCTACTTTTCCCAGATCCGACGGTCTGCGGAACTTCGCGATTCCTCCTAGAAAATTTCAAGTCGTCGATTCTCTTCCTCTTGTGGAATACTCCGCCTCTCCAAGGCTCCGCCCTATTTGAGCTTTCCTGGGTCTGTTCCCACAACAAACACAAAGGAACTATTCCTCCTGAGCTTCAGCAACTATGAGATTCCTCAAAGACTTCTGCGTAAGCTGCTTACACTCGACCTTCAACCACTTTCAAGGGTTGAATTAAGCCAGACTCTATGTCCCCTTGACAATAGTAGCCTTGTTCTCTTTTTCTCAGGCTCGTCTCTAAGACTTTAGGTTCGACCTGCACTTCTCCTGCACGGCTCGAACAACCCAATTCAACTCCTGACAGATGTGAATGAGAGTTTAATGGCCCARCCTCCTCAACGCACTCTATGCGAAGGAATTCGACTGCACTCTATGCAGGAATCTCCTGGCTCAAACCGAGAAACAATTTGAACTTATTTCCTCATTCTCTCGGGTTCCAAACCTGCCATGCAATCACATATGCAGCATATAGAAGAAAGGCATAAAAATAAGCAAGTATGCAACAGCATAATATCATCAACACACAGAAAACAAACACAGCCATAGATTTGAATCAAAGTCTTTCTTCTATTAATTCAATCTGTACATGGGTGTTCTTCACAAGTTCTCTGCTCTGCTCTCNCAATAGTAGCCCTGTTCTCTTTTTCTCAGGCTCGTCTCTAAGACTTTAGGTTCGACCTGCACTTCTCCTGCACGGCTCGAACAACCCAATTCAACTTCTGACAGATGTGAATGAGAGTTTAATTGCCCAGCCTCCTCAACGCACTCTATGCGGAGGAATTCGACTGCACTCTATGCAAGAATCTCCTGGCTCAAACCGAGAAACAATTTGAACTTATTTCCTCATTCTCTTGGGTTCCAAACCTGCCATGCAATCACATATGCATCATATAGAAGAAAGGCATAAAAATAAGCAAGTATGCAACAACATAATATCATCAACACACAGAAAACAAACACAGCCATAGATTTGAATCAAAGTCTTTCTTCTAGTAATTCAATCTGTACATGGGTGTTCTTCACAAGTTCTCTGCTCTGCTCTCTTATTGCTCTCATTGCTTGATTTTCAATAATACAATGATGCAAAGGAGGGTGCCTATATTCCGTTTTCCCTCTCGAAATCTACAACTATCAAATCTACAATGAATTTCTATCTAACAGCATTAAAACCATTAAATGCCTTCCTATCTACAATACAATACAAGTGCACTTCTTATGAATGCTTTCATTCAAATGGTGGCACAACAATCTTCAAAGTAATTCAAAAATGTACGCGTGGGTGCTGTCCAGTTGTTCTTCTCTTTCCACGCGCTGGCTCGCTTGATGAGTTGTAGATGCTCCTGCATCATACTCCTCAGCTCAAAAGATGTCATGGGCTCCTGTCCATGAGCTCCTGTACGGTGTGCCCATGCTTCTGAATCACTGCCTCTGTTTCCCAGCTGGCATCCTCCACTGGGTTATCTTTCCATTTCACCAGGTACTCAAAATACTACTTTCTCCTGGTCTTCCTGCCTACTCTTTTATCCAGTATGCACTCCATCTCAGGCTTCTGTGCAACTGGCAATTGCTTCTGCCACTAGATCACTGGCTCATCAGTTCCAGTTTCTGCGTCTCCATCCCTGTAGGGGTATAAATCCGAAATGTTGAATATCGGAGATATCCCGATGCCTTCTGGAAACTCAAGCTCGTGTGCATTTTTTCCAAATTTCCTCAGGATTCGGCATGGCCCAATTTTCTTCATCTTGAGCTTGTTATACGTTCCCCTTGGGAACCTTTCCTTCCTCAAGTGTGCCAGAACCATGTCCCCAACTTCAAACTGAAGTTGTCTTCTCCTCTGATCGGCTCTGCGCTTATACTCCTGATTCGCCTTCTGCAGCCGCTGCTTCACCTGACTGTGAAGTTCTTGCATCGCTTCAGCGAATTCTTCAGCCCTCGCACTGCTAGTTTCAACCCGTTCTGACTCTCTGAGCTCAGAAACTCCTCTTGGCTATGTCCCATACAAAATTTGAAACGGGCTCTTACCTGTACTCCGATTCACTGAATCGTTGTACGTGAATTTGGCATGTGGTAAGATCTGATCCCAACTAGTGTGATGCTCTGTCACTAGACTTCTCAACAGATCTCCTAAGCTTCTATTGACCACCTCTGTTTGTCCATCTGTCTGCGGATGGTAAGTAGAACTGAATGCCAAGTCGGTCCCCAACTTCTTCCATAGCGTCCTCCAAAAGTGACCTATGAACTTGGTATCCCGATTCGAGACTATGCTCCTGGGCAATCCATGCAATCGCACAATCTCTTTGAAAAATAAGTTCGCGATGTGGGTTGCATCGCTGGTCTTATGACACGGGATGAAATGTGCCATCTTCGAGAATCTTTCTACTACTACAAAAATGGAATCCACGCCTCTCTATGTTCTCGGTAGTCCCAAAACAAAATCCATACTAATTGCCTCCCATGGTCTCTTTGGTATAGGCAACGGTTGATAGAACCATGTGTTCTGTTTTCGGCCTTTCGCATGTTGACATATCCTGCACCTGTCAACAAACCGTTTAACATCTGCACGCATGCCCGGCCAAAAATATGATTCGCTCAACTTGGCAAATGTTTTGTCATGCCCAAAATGACCTGCTAAGCCTCCGCTGTGTTTTTCCTTCACCAAATTCTCTCTCATAGAGAANGGTGTGCCCATGCTTCTGAATCACTGCCTCTGTTTCCCAGCTGGCATCCTCCACTGGGTGATCTTTCCATTTCACCAGGTACTCAAAATACTGCTTTCTCCTGGCCTTCCTGCCTACTCTTTTATCCAGTATGCACTCCATCTCAGGCTTCTGTGCAACTGGAAATTGCTTCTGCCACTAGATCATTGGTTCATCAGTTCCAGTTTCTGCATCTCCAGCCCTGTAGGGGTATAAATCCAAAATGTTGAATATCGGAGATATCCCGATGCCTTCTGGCAACTCAAGCTCGTATGCATTTTTGCCAAATTTCCTCAGGATTCGGCATGGCCCAATTTTCTTCATCTTGAGCTTGTTATACGTTCCCCTTGGGAACCTTTCCTTCCTCAAGTGTGCCAGAACCATGTCCCCAACTTCAAACTGAAGTTGTCTTTTCCTATGATCGGCTCTGCGCTTATACTCCTGATTCGCCTTCTGCAGCCGCTGCTTCACCTGACTGTGAAGTTCTTGCATCGCTTCAGTGAATTCTTCAGCCCTCGCACTGCTAGTTTCAGCCCGTTCTGACTCCCTGAGCTCAGAAACTCCTCTCGGCTATGTCCCATACAAAATTTGAAACGGGCTCTTACCTGTACTCCGATTCACTGAATCGTTGTACGTGAATTTGGCCTGTGGTAAGATCTGATCCCAACTGGTGTGATGCTCTGTCACTAGACTTCTCAACATATCTCCTAAGCTTCTATTGACCACCTCTGTTTGTCCATCTGTCTGCAGATGGTAAGTAGAACTGAATGCCAAGTCAGTCCCCAACTTCTTCCATAGCGTCCTCCAAAAGTGACCTATGAACTTGGTATCCCGATTCGAGACTATGCTCCTGGGCAATCCATGCAATCACACAATCTCTTTGAAAAATAAGTTCGCGATGTGGGTTGCATCACTGGTCTTATGACACNGTTATACGTTCCCCTTGGGAACCTTTCCTTCCTCAAGTGTGCCAGAACCATGTCCCCAACTTCAAACTGAAGTTGTCTTCTCCTCTGATCGGCTCTGCGCTTATACTCCTGATTCACCTTCTGCAGTCGCTGCTTCACCTGACTGTGAAGTTCTTGCATCGCTTCAGTGAATTCTTCAGCCCTTGCACTGCTAGTTTCAGCCCATTCTTACTCCCTGAGCTCAGAAACTCCTCTCGGCTATGTCCCATACAAAATTTGAAACGGGCTCTTACCTGTACTCTGATTCACTGAATCGTTGTACGTGAATTTGGCCTGTGGTAAGATCTGATCCCAACTGGTGTGATGCTCTGTCACTGGACTTCTCAACAGATCTCCTAAGCTTCTATTGACCACCTCTGTTTGTCCATCTGTCTGCGGATGGTAAGTAGAACTGAATGCTAAGTCAGTCCCCAACTTCTTCCATAGCGTCCTCCAAAAGTGACCTATGAACTTGGTATCCCGATTCAAGACTATGCTCCTGGGAAATCCATGCAATCGCATAATCTCTTTGAAAAATAAATTCGCGATGTGGGTTGCATCGTTGGTCTTATGACACGGGATGAAATGTGCCATCTTTGAGAATCTGTCTACTACTACAAAAATGGAATCCACGCCTCTCTATGTTCTCGGTAGTCCCAAAACAAAATCCATACTAATTGCCTCCCATGGTCTCTTTGGTATAGGCAACGGCTGATAGAACCCTGTGTTCTATTTTCAGCCTTTCGCATGTTGACATATCCTGCACCTGTCAACAAACCGTTTAACATCTGCACGCATGCCCGGCCAAAAATATGATTCTCTCAACTTGGAAAATGTTTTGTCATGCCCAAAATGACCTGCTAAGCCTCCGCTGTGTTTTTCCTTCACCAAATTCTCTCTCATAGAGCAATTCGGTATGCACAATTGATTTCCCCGAAACATCAATCCCTCCTAGATCAAGTAGTCTAGCCAAGGATTCTGATCCCTGAGAACTGGGTTCTCGGCTGCCTCGTATGCCTCGCCAAAGTCTGCGTCACCTGCATACATATCTTTCAGATTCTCAAAACCCAAAGTCTTGACCCTAAATTCCTGCAGCAATAAACATTTTCTGCTCAAGGCGTCAGCTACCTTGTTGGCAATCCCTGAAATGTGCTTTATCACAAATGTAAAATTTTGCATGTATTCCACCCACTTTGCATGCTTTTGATTCAGCTTCTCCTGCTG
>JZKD02S2436147.1:8938-27711 GCA_000966675.3 Picea glauca
AACGACTGACGGGATTTTGACATTTTTCCATTCGAGTCATCGTGACTCCAACATTATAAAATTCATGATCAAAAAATCTTCGAAGTGATCAGACGATTCACATAACTCGCTGAGATGGACGGTTGACGGGATTTCAGAGTTTTTCCTTTCGGGTTTTCGAGATTCACAATAGTCCCTTTCGACATTTCGTAGTTTTAGACTTCATGATGGTGGAGTTTCTGCTTGCTATGTAAAACCCCGAAATAGAAAGTTCTGATGTGATGTAAACCTGCTCGCGTCACACGTGGATTGACGTGTGTCAAATAGATGCCACATGTCACTCTGATTCATGACTTACATGTGCCTGAAATGTTCAATCAACTTGACACTTGTCATTGCCTGATTGGGCCACATGTCCTTAGCTGACATGGTTTGCTGATGTGTCTATTTCAGGATTTTGAGGTTCACTACTTCAAAGGTTAAATTTCCTTTGATCTTTGATTTCCTGGTGTGCAGAACTCTCAAATAGAGTCTTTGACATGTTTTGATCTTTTTCATTTTGCAATTTCATCATTCTTTCCATGAGTGTCCTTGACACCTCCAACTCCCGGTATCTGAAACTCCGAAATGGCGATTAAGTAGTGGTTTTGTATTTCATGATTTTATCATTATTGTCGTGAGTGTCCTTGACACCTCCAACTCTCGGTATCTGAAACTCTGAAATGGCGATTAATTCATGGTTTCGCATTTTGTGATTTTATCATTATTTTCGTGAGTGTCCTTGACACCTCCAACTCTTGGTATCCAAAATTCCGAAATGGAGATTAAGTCGTGGTTTCGGTACCATTGATTAAGGGTAGCCCATTTTGTGATGGAAAAATCTATCATTGGAAGTAAAACACCACATGGGATGTTCATTTGTTTCAATTCTGAACGAGATATGTAATACTGTTTTTAAAAGAATTATAGGGTTTCCCTTCCATCTACTTGTAATGGCATACTGGTTATTTTATTGGTTTAATATACTAGCGCCATATTGGCTACTTCCTCGAAAGGATTTTGAAAAAGGAAAAAATACTCGGCTATTGTCGACTTTATGTATATCATGTTTATAGTTGACTCCAGATCGCATGATGGTATATGAATTCAATTTTCACTTACTATACTTGTGTTAAGGACTTTCCTTTTGAACTTTTAGGTGATTGTGTTGTCATTTAGACAGTTAGGAATTTACTCAGGGGTATGTTTTAAGTTTCGGGATGTCCCTTTTTCCTTGGGCCTTTGCACCTCTCTTGATTAGTTCTAGTAGTTAAACTATGTTAATTCGATTCACTCCAATAATTTTCCAACATTTCAACCTATAACTTTTCATTAAACACCGGTTGATATAAAGATGTGTAAATGTTGTAGATGGTCTATAATAATTCTTGGTATTCGCAAGGTCACTTCCATACTTTAAATATACATATGTATATCTTAGACACTTGTGATTAGGGATATCTCCTAAAAAAAAATCATGATTGTTCAGCTGGTACATGGAAGAAATCTTAGTTAATTACTCTACCGCGGTGTGTGCCTTTATATATCAGAAATTTCCATACATACATATATATATATACACACACACTATGCAGTTTTCCATTTGCATTCAATATGTAGGTAAACTCAAATTTGCATCACAATTTATTTGTGGGGTTTTCAACTACAATGCTTTATCTTACTACAGTAGTAATCCAAACCACAACACAAATCTTCTTTAAGAATTGACTAGTCATATCCTTCCAGGTAGTATACTTTCGGAAACTAGTATTCATAACAGTAATGAGATGCAACAAAGATAATCCATTCCGAACTAGTAGAGAGAGATTCTAGCAATTCCTAATTTTGCAATAGGATGCATTTGATCTTTCGTCCTTAATATTATCTCTAACAGATACATTCTATCAAGTATGTAACCATTTAATATTCAGCCAGAGAAGGGACATAAATAACATATCTGAAATAATACGATGAAAGACAAAGGGAACAACCACGTTCCTCCCAACCGTAGAATAGGGCAGCCAAACTACTTGCCCGATTCACCCCTAGCCTAACCATGAATCCATGAGGGCGAAATTGGAAAAGCTTTTCTTGAGCAATGTCCTATAGCTCCAACAGTTTTCCCTTGCCTCACACTCAAGTAGTTTTCATAACAACAAGTAAATAAAAAATCTCCTTTCCCAACATACTTGGCAACGTCTTGCCTCCTCTCATATGCTATTTATCATTTGCCCAGGTATTTTCCCTCCCTTGGGAATTTTCATAGATTTCTAAGTCCATGATATTCAGGGGATTCCAATGGCCAAATCACTAATTTTCCACTTGTAATAATCAACCCAGAGGTAGTTCCAACATGTTCCCCACTCATGGAGTCATGGACAGCTAAATTTAACATGGTTGTTCCATTTGTCCTCTTGCAATCAATATAAAATATTATGTTTCCATACAAGTGTCATATTCAAATAGTTAGTTGGTTCAAATTAGGTCTCTGCCCAATAGTCAAAATAATTAATTACAATTACCAAATTCGAAGTTCGAAATTGCCATAAATGGCAAAAATTTTCCAAATTCAAATTTACTAAAAATAGAATAAATTTCGAGCAATTTTAAATTTCAAAAATATTTTATTTTTTGGGGATGTCACACATTACATGTATATATAGTTGGTGTGAGATCCAACTAATTCTAGTCTTGGAGATTTAGGTTGAGATAATATCTCAACAGTCTCCTAGAAAACCTCAAGCCAATCCCCAAACTTAGCACACAACATTAATGTAAGAATTATCTCTAATACCTCCCTTTAATGCTTACATTCAAACAACCTATAGTACTGAAATCAAAATTACAAATTTTCTCATTTGTCTTTCCTGACTAGTCTTCATCAGCGCTTACACCCACTCTCAATCTTTCAACTTCCGCTCTTTTCTTCTCCACAAATTCGAGCTTCTCATTTGACACATTTAAGGTACAAAAGATTCTGACCATCTTTGGAATTATTTGTAGAACTGACGCTTATTGATCTCCCGAAGGACAATCTTGATAGTGAACTATCCTATGGATACACTACCATCTGTGTAATTCCCCCGAAGAGAAAATTTCGACAGTTATATAGGATAATGATTTAATTACTAGATATTTTAAGAAGTCAATAATACAACTGACCTTATTTAAAAACATCTACAACAATATACACAAGGACAACTTATAACTATTGATATTGAAGCACTGAAGTACAACAAGTCCCATCTGTATATTAAAAAAAAAAATATTTGCACAATAAATCTGCAACATTTAAACTTTAGGCAACGAAGAACTCCATGTAGAAAACCTTATTATCATAACTCATGAGGCAGTCTTTGACTCTGACATTTCTCTTTAAGCAGCACCATCTTCCAGCAAAGGCGTAGACACAACCAGAATGGTAACACCATGACAACGTGATACCATGAATGAACTCACAAACTAAAATCCTTGATATTCGTGGCATTGCTATCATCATAGCTATTCTTTAAACCAACTGCGTTAAAAGATATACAAACTCCTGATCGTCTTGGGCACAATATCGGTCGTGAAAACGATATGCAACAGGAGTTTCTGAAACATGGATTCATGTGTTTTTCCAGCATTGAATTTGTTGAGTCCAGGAAACAAAATGCTCTCAGCTTGCTTTAAGTTTGTGCATGCCATAATTTATTTTTGTTTCCACTGTCTCCAATTGGGGTGGACTCCTTGCAATCCTCCAAGTGAGAAAGAAATGATTTAAGTCTCGAGCGATTTTAATTATTCATGCAATGACTTTCCATTTTTCTCCACGTTGTGCTTCACATTCTTCCACGCAGACCTCTTTACACACAAAATCTAAAAAAATAAAATTAATCCAATCCATTATTCTACAGAAAACTCACATACCTACGTTATCCTATTGACACAGTTTTAATTATTGCAAAATAAGCATGATCACAGCCCCTCTCATGAGAGAGTCAAGGTTGTCGTTGCTCTGATACCAAATTGCAAAACTGAAGAGCATCCATTGCATAGGATTCATAGATAAAAAATAGTTTCCACTGCACACTCACGCACATAGATACATTACATATATATATAGTTGGAGTGAGATCCAACTAATTCTATTCTTGGATATTTAGGTTGAGATAATATATCAACAATCTCCTACAAAACCTCAAGCCAATCCCCAAACTTAGCACACAATATTAATGTGAGCATTATCTCTAACATTACGGTCATCCTATAGTAAATAACAACTCATCTCCATCTCCGGAGTATGCATTTGAAGATGTTGGACTATGTTTGGATTAGGGTGATCTTACAACAAATACCCACTCACCTCCACCTCGTTCTCTTTAAACCTAATTGGATTCTCATTAACATCTATGCTTGACATCTAGCCATGAATCACCTTCATAATGAAATACATAACCACAATTATATCCATAATGAACATTAATATGCATATTTTATTTACAAACCCTAATTTTAACTTAAACCCTAATTACAATTTGTAGATAAAATACTCATTCATAAGACACAATTACGTTACTGTACTAATTTATATGCAATTGGATGTGATTTCGCTACAACAAACACTTGAATATGACTGTTATACAATACAAACAATATGTTTGTATTGCCTAAATATTTAATAACTTAAAATTTATTTAAAATTTAATTTTAAATTATAAAGTGTAATATTATAATCTTATTAAAAACATAAAATAATATGTTTGTATTACCTAAATATTTAACGACTTAAAATTTATTTAAAATTTAATTTTAAGTTATAAAGTGTAATATTATAATCTTATTAAAAACATAAAATAATTATTATGTAATGGTAAAATATTGTTAGAATATTAAATTATCTTTTCTGGTTGTCAATTCAAGAAGAGGGAAGATTCGGTAATAATGGAGAAGATTTCTTAAAAATGTTTAATTTTTTATTTAAAAATAATAATTTAATTTTGTATGATATTTATTACATAATATAAAGGAGAATGAGTGAAAATGTTGAAATTATTTAAATGCAAATGTCATTTACAAAAATATATAGAATAAATATATATATTTTCTGTTCTTAAAAAATAATTAATATTTTATTTTTTCTCTTTTTTTGGTTTAACTTTTGTTGTTTAAATTTTAAAGGTATAAGGATATTCATTCCATAAGTATAAGCATATGAAAAGTCTTGGTTCCACTTAAAAAATATTTCTCAACAACTAACTCTTTCTAGCAAAAAAGTTTAATATCCATGCCTTTTAATTTAACCCTCAAAGTAGGAGTGGATTCACATCTACACACTTACCATGTCATAATTTTCAATTTTAAAGGAACTTCCAACTTTTTTATTTTTATTGTGTATTTTTTTTTTTTCAAAATATTTAACCAACAAAATCATTAAACCTAATTTTCAAAACATTAAGAAAATAAATAAAACATTATTAAAGAGTAAACATAATTCCCACTTCTTACTTGTATAAGACATAACTCTTCACCAATAGAATACAATTAATATAAAAAATATAAAAGACTATCTTCACAAATATATATATATWTWTTTTCAAAATAYTCAACCCACAAAATCATTAAACCTAGTTTTCAAAACATTAAAAAAATARATAWAAAATTACTAAAGAGGAAGCATAATTAYCMCTTCTTACTTGTTTAAGAYATAACTCYTCACCAATAAAWTACAATTAATATARAAAATATAAAAKACTATCTTCACAAATATATAGAATATTAAAATATTTTAATAATAAATTATTATTATTATTATTATTATTAAAAACATTATTATYATCATTRTAATGGTRTACATGAGCTTACCAAGTATACCAAGTATTGTAAAAAAGGGTAAAATAAAGTATGCATACAATAGTGAGCTAACATCAAATTGCAGAATGAATAATAAACGTAGAAATTTAACTACAAAGATTTCTCTCTTCCTTTAGGTTATTGGATGTTTCACATAGACCTATTAAACCATATAAATATATATGTATGTTAGGTTATTGGATGTTCCACATAGACCTATTCACCCATATAACTATCTAAATATACTAGGTTACTAGATGTTCCACATAGACCTATTCACCCATATAACTATCTAGAAAGGAAAATTTTACATACATTTGAAATACAATCCACTTATTTTCTACAACAATTTAGAACACAATCTCCATGGTGTCAAATCTTATCATTGGATTGAAGGTCTCAAAGAATATACTCATGAATTTTGTACAAAATCCTTGGGAACAAGTCCTTCCTTTTGTAAATCCATAAAACCATATTCATAGTGTTTTACTTTATTTGGTGCTAATTGTTTGTTTCAATTTTGAAAGATGAACTAATTATCATGTTTTATATATTGAATTTGCTTCCATATTAACATTCATAGTTATCAATCCACAATTCTTCTTTTGTTTCTTGTTGTGATTGAATTGAATTTTTGGTAAATAAAGAAAATTGATCAAACTTAATCAAAATACTTTTACATATGTCATCAATAAATATTATGTTTCTCGAAGGAATTGTGTTTAATACGGACATGAAACAAGGAATGGAGTAACGTTGTTGATATAGTAAGTGAGAGAACACACTCATATTGTGTAGTAGTACATTGAAGTTTAATGCAAACTAAAAGTGAAACTCTCCATCTTGGATCCAGAATAGGTACTCATCATAGAATTTAATTATGGCTTAATTACTATTATTCATCGTCAAGTGGCCTTGGTATATAGTCCTTATTATTCATTAACATTCCACGTTCTCTACCTAGTAAGAAGAAGGTAGGTATACAACCAATTCCCTTTCATTATCCATCTAAATTACCCTTACTCAAGTTCTTCATTCCATAGCTTCATTGTCATCTCCCATAATGAGCCAATTCTATAAATTTTATAAGACAACATTATGAAATTGGGTTGAAACCTGCACAAAGAATATAGCTAGAAACAATGAACAAAAAACTTGCAAAGTTGAGAGAAGAAGAGAAAAATTGGAGACAAACAATAAAGAATTGTATTAACCATATGAGAGAATAGAAAAATACACTTGATATACTCTACATGGATCAAATAATGTGCCATAGTATTGATGTTATAGCAATGTGGACAAACACTGACAAAATCATGTGTGAATTGTCATCTAGTCCTAGGTAATCGACCATGGAGTCATCAGTTAACTAGTCTCGACAAGTAGAATGGAGATATTGCCATTCATGCACATGTGGTGAACCCTCCTAGACTCATGCATGTCAAAATTTCCATTCTCATTATGATTCGAAGGTGATTGCACCATCTTGGTGATGATTCCATCATGAGTGCACCCTCCTAGTGATGATTCCAAGGTGAGAATGCAATACTTGGTTATAATACTGAGGTTTCCATGCAAGACATCACTCCACTAGTCTAAATGACATAAAAATGAGTAATTACTAAAGAGAAGGTATCACCCTGTAATGTCCCTAATATGAATCCCATTGTAATTGTACATATAGACTAGTGAGTCATTGGTAGCAATTGTAAATTTTAATGTACACATAGGTTGGTGAGCCGATAGTACAAAGTTTTGGTTTTGCATGCACCTAAGCAATGTCTGAGGATTGTTATCAAAGAAAGGGTGCACACATTTAATAGTGATTCCAAAACTTGGGTAAGTGCACTTGGTTTCACATGAAAGGATGGGTGTCCACATTTCATAGTGATGCACACACGTGGGTAAGTGCAAAAAGTTGCACATCAAAGGAAGGGTGGCCACATTTCACATTGTTCCACACACTTGAGTAAGTTTGAGGGGCATACCTCGAAGTGTTCATCGAGCCGAGTTATATATATATATATATGTGTGTGTGTGTGTGTGTGTGTGTGTGTGTGTGTGTGTGTGTATGTATGTATGTATGTATGTATGTATGTATGTATATGAATTTGAGGCCGAAGAGCCTTTGTGGTTATGAGTCTTGTTAGATGGGAGGAAAACAGGTCAGTGTGCTTATCCATGTAAAATTTTCTCATACTCAAGTTATTAATGATATCATTTGAGTGAATGAAGATAGATCATATGAAAATATATGAGGAACTAACTCCACCAGAAAATGGAAAATGGAGACTTAAGGAATGCAATATGTATTTTTGGCCTTAGTGTGTTTTGATGGAACTAATTCTTTTGGGGAAGATTATTCATAAATTTTCTCGTGTGCATAAGGGAGTCAAAAAATATGATAAACGATGACCTTTACCTTATATGTAGGGAAAATCTTGTAAGATTTTTTTTTATGTATTGTAACCAGAGGGTATTTGTTTTCAAAGAGGAAGGTTGTCAGGCCTATGAGTAGTCTCTCTAGGTGAAGTACATGAGGGATTTTACATTATGGTATTAGAGCTCCATTTTCAACACTTATCCTGCATGAGCCAAGTATCAACTGAAGGAAAAAATTGGACTGGTAAGTGGTTGAAATTGGAATTATAGTGTAGCCATGGTGTGCATATATTAATAATATGCAAGTGTGTTCATTAAACTTTTTGACATTGCAAGATGTGATGTTGGAAATGTACAGTAAACAATTGTGTGCAGGTTTGCACTCTAAAAATTATGGCTGCAAGGAAAAACATTTGTGGTGCATGTGGAGTATTGATATGTGGTGTATATGTTAAATATTCACATCACACATTGATACATGTTGAATACTAGTGCGTGCACAGGCTTCAAAAGAAAGGATTTTGAAAAAATGGTGCATTGTTTTTACGAAGTTGTCTCATGAATTCGTCTAACAAATATTATTGCGTATGCATTTTTCAGAGGTAGCATCTATTAGATAACGAAAAAATCAACCGAGAAAGTACAAAACATGGAATATACATAGAGGAATTATAGCCATGAAAATGAATTCAGGGATTTGTATGTTGGTTTGGGTGTTGATGGTAAAGAATCCAAGGAGGAGTGCATAAACTTCGTAGAAATCATAAAGAGAATGAAAAATATGTCCAAATATATAAATATTATAATCAAAGGCTTAGGAAATCCAAACAACAACAAGATGACTTCAATATCAAGTTAATTCAAAGATTGGATAGAATAGAAAGGAAAATATATAAGGAGATATAATCGAGTAGGTCAATAAGTCGAAGGTATCATGATGAGAAAAGAAGAAAATAAAGAAGTGTTGATAGGAATAAACCTCACTCACCAATGCATTCATCTAGGAAATACCGTAGTATCTCAAGTCCATCTCCTATGAGAAGGAATAAGCGAAGAACTTTGTTGGACAAGCTATAGGGAGAAATGAATAATAGAAAACCCTCAACCTTTGACGGTGAGAGAAAGAAGGATGAATATGCAGAGATCGGGTTTATGGGTATGAGGATGTACTTCCAACTGCATACTTATTCTATGTCAGTAGAAGGGAGAATTATAATCTATCAGCTAAAAGGAAAAGAATCAATGTCATGGGATCCGTTTGTTCAAGTGCAACACATTGATGAAAAGAAGGTTACTTGGAGGGATCTCAAGAGGTATTTTCAAAAGAAATACTTAACCAAGAGATACTATGGAAATAAAATGATGGATTTCTTTGAACTCAATCTTGGGAGTATGAAACTATATGAGTATGAAATAAGATTCTTAGAGTTTCTAAAATATGTCGCATTCATCAAGTATGAGCAAGTTAAAATTCATAGGTAGTCGAGAGGGTTGTCCTCATTTATCAGTGAAAAGATACAATATGATGACCCCAAGACATTAGAGGAAGCCATAAGTTGTGTTAAGTTTCTTTATGATAAAAAAAGGGTAATCAAAAATATCCAAAAGGCTCGGGAAGACAAGATGAAAATCAAGGTGGAATAGAGAAAGAAGGGTACTAAGCCATTATTTTTCAAAAATACTGCGCAAAGACAATGAACTCTCAAGGAACCCAAAATGGCAGAGATAGTGGGAAAAATCTAAGACAACAACCTATTCAATGTTGGGGTTGTGGTGAATATCATATGCATATATATTTCCCTCAAAGAGGTGAAAAAGTGAGGACTGGACACAGTGTACAACAAGTTGCGAGAATTGAAGACATGGGAAAAAATTTACCACGGATTTATGTTGCCTTGGATAACAAGAAACTTGAGTTTTAGTCACACATGATTGAAGTGGAAGGTAAGATTAATGACCAACCCATATCAATTTTAATTCATTCAATAGTTATTCATAGCTATCTAGATCCTATGATGGTGGAAAGATTCCAATTTTCTAGAAGCAAGATTGGAAAACCTTGGTTGGTGAAATTAGATACAATAGAAAAAAGGAAAATTAATGAGATGGCTAGGGCATGTCCAATGGAAATGAATGGAATGTGCAGAAATGTTTATTTGAATGTCATACCTTTGGGCTCGTATGATTTCCTCATTGGTATGGATTGGTTATACGAGCATCATGTTTTTCTATACTGTTACAATAAGACATTTACTTGCTTGGACAAAGCAGGAAAATTAAGAACAATTCAAGGAATTCAAAGATATGGAACTATCAAAGAATTTTTAGCCTTGCAATTGAAGAAAAGGTACAGGAAAGGATGTCAAGTATTTTAAGTGCACATCGCGGAGGCACCTAGGGACAAAGTTCCAAGTGTTGGAGACTGCGTAGTACTAAAAGAGTTTTAGGATGTCTTTAAATATATACCAGGGTTTCCACCAAAAAACAGATATTTGTTTCTCTATAAACCTGATGTCAGGAGAAACACCCATATCCAAGAATCCTTATAGGATGAGTACACTAGAGTTGAATCAATTACAGATGCAACTCGAGGAGCTTCTAAAGAATGGGTATATACGCCTAAGTCTGTCGCCTTGGGGTGCCCCAATATTGTTCATGAAGAAGAAGAATGGTATGCTGAGACTTTAGATTGACTTCAGGAAGTTGAAAAAAGTAATGATAAAGAACAAGTATCATTTTCCAAGGATAGATGACCCTTTTGATGAAATAAGGAGTGAGCATATATTTTCAAATATTGATTTCATATCTGGATATCACCAAGTGAGACTTAAAGAAGAAGACAACAACAAGACTACATTCAGAATGATGTACAAGCATTATGAGTTCACAGTGGTGCCATTTGGATTTTCAAATGCACCAACTATCTTCATGTCTTTCATGGATGGAGTTTTCAAAACTTATTTAGATAAATGTTTCATCGTATGTCTAGATGACATACTTATTTACTCAAAGTATGAAGAAGAGAATGAGAAACCCTTGAGGATGGTACTTCACGTTTTGAGAGAACATCAATTGTATGCAAATTTGAGCAAGTTCACATTTTACTAGAGACATATTAATTATTTGAGTCATATAATTTCCAAGGAAGGAATAGTTGTGGATCTGGAAAAGATAAAATCCATCGATGAATGACTGACACCAAGAAATGTCACAGAGGTGAGCTCCTTTATGGGACTTGCAGGTTATTACATAAGGCTTATTTAAGGATTCTAAAAAATTGTTCATACAATTACATCCTTGCATAATAAAAGTCAACAATTTGAATGGAGTCTTGATTATGTAAGGTGTTTTCACCACTTGAAGAGTTTTTTGACAAGTGTGTCAATTTTGAGAATTGTTGATATTTCCATATTATGGTATGATCTCCATGATATGGGTATTTTTTATTTCCATCCCATGGTCTCATCTCCATCACTTACAGGTTCATCTGTTGAAACATCCTTTGTCTCCTTGAATGGATAGAAATATGAAACAATAAAGATTGGAGAAATTCCAACACCACTTGGAAGTTCTATTTCATAGGGATTAGAAGAAAATTTCCTTAAAATTTTACATGGTCGAATATTTTTAAGATTTAATTTGTTAAAAGTCCCTACAGGAAACCTCTCTTTCCTCAAGGATTCCATGACCAAGTCACCAACCTCAAAATACATTGGTCTTCTTTTGATGTCTTCTCTCTGCTTAGACATTTGGATGCTCTCTTTGCATTTCTTCTTGACCCTTTCTTGCAACTCTTATATACAAACTACAAAATCCTAACCATCAATACTTCTTAATTCCTTCTTCCAAAAATTCATTAACTCATACACTCCCCTAGGATGAATTCCATGAAAAATTTGGAATGGACTCATCCCTTGGCTTTTATTTGGTGATTCATTAGATGTCAACTCATCTTGAGAAAACATTTGATCCCACTGCCTAGGTTTCTCATTCACAAGGCTTCTCAAAATATTTCCCATACTTTTATTTACTACCTCGATCTATCCATTAGTCTGTGGATGATAGGCCGAGCTAAAACTGATATGAGTACCAATATTTTTCCATAAGGTTCTCCAAAAGTGTCCCACAAATATAGTATTTCGGTCGAAAACTATATATTTTGATAAACCATGCCAACTTACAGCCTATTTAAAGAACAAATTTGAAACATTTGTCACATCACTAGTCTTGGTACAAGTAATGAAATTGTCCATTTTCTAAAATCTATCTACCACAACATAGATTGAATCATTAACTCTCTAGGTTCTTGCCGATCCCAACAAAAAATCCATACTCATTCCATCCCATGGACTTCTTGGAATTGGTAGTGGTTGATACAACCCTGTATTCTAACTTCTCTCTTTAGCATGCTGACAAATTATACACTTATCCAAAAACTTCTTCTCTTGATTCAATATACTTGGCCAATAAGAAACATAATTTACGTGAGAAAAGGTTCTATCTTGTCCAAAATGTCCCGACAGTCCTCCACTGCATTTTTATTTGATCATATTCTCCCTCATTGAACACGTTGGTATGCATAATTTCTTGTTATTGAACATAAATACTTCATGTATCATATAGTCAAACCATTGACTAATGTTACTAACAATGATATTTTCATAGTTTGCATAGGCATTCTTGAAATTTGCGTCATCTTGATACATTTCTTTTAAACAATCAAATCCTAAAGTGTTGACCTCAAATTATTGCAAAATTAAATTAATTCTACTCAAAGCATCACCAACCTTATTAGTCTTACCACTTGTGTGTTTAATTACAAATGTAAAATTCTACAGAAATTCAACCCACTTGGCATGTCCTTGATTCAATTTTGGTTGAATTTATAAATTGTAATGCATGATTGTCACTATACAAAAACAAAATCCTTGGGCATGAGGTAATGCCTCCAGTTCTTAAGTACTTGAACAATTGCATAAAATTATTTGTCATAAAAGGAATATTTTTTTTTTTTTAATTTAATTTCTCACTAAAACATGCAACTAATATTTTCTCTTGACTCAGGACAACTCCTATTGGAGTCCCACTAGCATCAGTCTCAACTTGAAATAATTTATCAAACCTTGGAAAAGTTAACAAAGGACTTTTAGTAATATTTTTCTTCAATAGTTCAAAATTTTTATCATCTCTTTCAGTCCACTTAATGGATTTTTTATTTCTTTGATAGTTTCTACAATAGGTGGACATATCTTACTGAAACTTCTAATGAATTTTCTATAAAAAATTGCAATTCCATGGAAACTTCTTACCTTAAATGCATTTCTCGCGGTTAGCCAATTCACAATTGCTTGGAAATTTTATTGGTCCATCTTCAAACCTTATTTAGATTCTACAAACCCTAGATATATTATCTCGTTGTTCATAAAAATGCATTTCCTCAAATTTATCACCAATTTTTCCTTCTATAGGGTAGTAGGTACTGAAAACCATGTTGAGATGCGTTAAGTGTTCATCTTTTGTTTGACTATATATCAAGATGTCATTTATATATACTATCACAAAATTTCCAATTAATTCCTTTCATACCTCATTCATTAACCTCATAAATATACTAGGATCATTTGTGAGCCCAAAAGGTATCACCAACCATTTGTAGAGTCATCTATGCGAGGCAATGGAAATATGTAACTTATGGTAATTTTGTTGATTGCTCTAGAGTGAGTGCGCATACGCCATCCTCCATCATTCTGTGGGTTTACTATTGTTGGTACAAAACATGTACTCAAACTCTCCTTCACCAATCTTGTATCTAACAACTATTGTACCTTCATTTTAATCTCTTCATTCTCTTATGGGGTCATTCTATATGTTGCTTTATTAGGAAAAATTTCTCCAGGGATTAAATCAATGTTATGGCTAATACTTCTCACATGGGGTAAAGTATTTGGTAATTCATCCACTATAATATTGATAAATTCATCAAGCACAACTTTGACTTCTATAGGTAAATGATCCAGATTTGTATTAGTGAGTATTAAATTTGTCTTATCAATTAAGGAAACATGCATCTCTTCTTCTTTCTAAACTTCTTGCAGCAGCTCCTTCCCACTTATTAGTAATACACTTTGACCAATTTCTTCATTGGTTCTCTCATCCTTCAAAGCTAACAACACATGCTTGTTCCCATAATTTTCGAGAGAATAAGTGTTCCTTCTATAATCATGGATGAATTTCTTGTCATACTGCCATCGCCTTCACAATAAAATATGACAAATGATGTGGGAGCATCATACCAATTCAAAGCACATGCCTAGCCAAAGGAACAATTGAACGCACGGATGAAAAAATACATGTTTTTATGGAAAGGTTTTCAATTTTGAAATCTGAAGCATTAATGTAATAGCTAGAGAAGCGTAGTTACATTTATATCTTGGAGTTGTGAACAGATCTTGAGCGATTTCTCTCATCTTTCCAATGTAATAGGCATTTAAGTCTGTTTAATGAAGGTAGGTGGATGTAATTTAATAGATTAGATAGTTTAAGAGTGTAGGAGGGAAAACGGATTATAGACACCCTCACCCTTGTATCATTAGTAACATTAAGATGATCATTCAGAATTCATAAGCGGTGGAGCTGTAGCAGAGACTTGTAGAGAAGAACCCATGTATAGGGGCACTTGAGTTAATATATGAGACTTTGACTCAAATTTCATGGTGTTATGATGCTTAATGTTTACATTAGTTAAATGGTATGCTTACAGTTGTTTTGTTTCTCTGTTATGCATTTATTCCAATGATATATTGTGCGTATGATTTCATTTTGAATGTATGGAGTCCCTGAAAGAGGAAGAATGACTTTCAATTGTTTCTCTACCTGAGAATTCCTGCAAGGACTGTAGTCAACGTCCACAAGGTGTGCATTGATGAGGGTCTGAATTTTATCTCAGAAAGCTCAGGAAAGATATCGTTGTTCTCATACCAGTGGAGGTGCGGGCGAAGCACAGATCCATGCAAGGTGTGCGCAGGATGGTTGAAATCTTTGAACTTATCAACCAATGGAAAAGTTGAATGGATACTGTTGCAAAGAGTGCACAGGGTCGAAGATTCAAATAACCAGAGGTTATTTGAAGGTTTTCCACAAAGAGTGCCAGTAGGGATTCCTTTTGTAGGCTTGAATTTGCAAGTGAGAGATTAGGAGGGATAGTACCTTTGAAGTGTTCAAAGGGAGGTGGAGATTGAAATCATCTCATAGAAGTCAAGTTCAGGTGGAAGGTTTCCAAGTCATTTTGGCCCGAGATCCTTGAGAAGAGTGAATGAACGAAGAGAGGCCTTCGTGAAAGAATTGTCGAAGTTACGAGAGTCATTGGATATTCTAGAGTTGCAAGGTGGTTAGAGGCTGGTGAAACCCATCACCCAGCATTCGAAGGTCAATATGAGTCGTTGATCTTGTTTCAACCCACGTCATTGGATCATTTTGCGAATTTGGGGTTCGTGAGTTTGGAGGGCAGACCAAATTCTTGGTTTCGCAAAGTCCCAAGTTGCGAGGAGCAAGGAAGGAGATTCAGACCATTGGATCCAAGCCACGGGAGAACCGTTGGATCAGAACCTTCACAGGGTATAGTGTATCGAGGGTTCGGGGGTTGAAAGAATTTGTTTTCGACTATGAAGGCATGAAGTACCGAGCATCGAGGGCTCGTACGAATATTTATCACATCCATTAGGTGGGGGCCGCGTGGTTGAAAGGTGGCATAAAAACAAGCACCCAGAGAAAGGTGGAAATGGGTGACAGGTGGAGGAAACACATCTCTTGGGAACGAGTCAACCCATTATTGACTTATCGCATCTTGGGGATTCACAAAGGAGGAGAACAAGGGCTCAACACTTCAACTCGTGAAGCTGCAAGTTGTGAGGGGTGCTAGAGTTAGACCCTAGCTGGCAGTCGCTTGTATAGGCGGTAGCGAGGAAGGAGCCATACCCGTATCGCATCTCGAGTATCAGAGGTTTGGTGTCAAGGGTCTTTGACTCACGAACTCACGAGATCACGAGTCATGAAAGGTGCTTGCGCTAAGGCCTGGGTTGTGGTCGCACGGAGACGTAAGGCTCGCACTTGGTGTTAACTTGCGGAGGGTGGGTTTTCATGGAGGACCTATGGATCGAATTCATTGAAGGTTCCAGCAGGGAACCAAAGGAGTCGCTTCAGCTCGAGTAAAATTTAGAACGATCCTATGCGAATCTCGGACAGAGGGTCAGGGGTCTACGTAAGTTGTGGTATTAGAGAACAAAAAAAATTCTTTACATTCTGTAGTAGAGAGAAAAGAGGAAAATGTTTGATCCATGCTGTCGAGAAGAAGTGACAGGAAAATGCCTGATCCAGCAGTGGAAAGAGAAATGCATGAATTACATGCCAGGCTTGATGCTATGGAGACAACATAGAGGCACATAGTTGATGTTGGGGATATCAGCGAATATGAAAGTGAAAATGAAGCTGGAAATGAAGGAGAATAAGTTTCATTCGAAGATGTTGTGGAAGAACGCCTATTCAGGGTTGTTGCTAGGATAGGTGCCAGACCAAAAATGGACATTCCAATGTACGAAGGAAAATTGTATGTTGAAAATATTCTAGACTGGATTAGATCTCTAGACAAATACTTCGACTACGAGGATGTTGAGGAAGACAAGAAAGTCAAACATGTCGTTACTAGACTTAAAGGGCATGCAACACTATGGTGGGATGAACTGCAGGCTGGCAGACGCTACAGAGGCAAGAAGAAAATCAAGAGCTGGGATAAAATGGTTGGAAAAATGAAAGCCAAATTCATACCCAAGGATTATCAATTCACTTTGTTTCGAAGGATGCAAAATTTGAGACAGAAGCTGATGTTAGTGAAAGAATACACTGAATAATTTTACAGGATAAACATCAGAGCAGGTCATTGGGAGAGAGATGATGAAAACACTGCCATGTACATGAATGGTTTGGAATATGACATTCAAGAGGAGATGAGTATGATGACCATTCAGACCATGGAATATTCTTATCAGATGGCTCTAAAAGCTGAAGAGAAGATGATCCAGAAGCAAGCTCAAAGAGGTTGAGGCAGAAGTCAAAGAAGACATAAGATAATTGCCCAAGATAGGATTCAAAGACCTAAAGAAGAGGAGAAGAAACCTCAAACTCATCTTGAGAGAGGAGGAAGCCCACAAGGAAGGAAGTATGCTGATAGAAACACATTTGCTCAAGCCAGAGGAAGAGGAAGAGGAAGAGGCAGAGGAGGCGAAGTGAAATGCTTTTTTTGTGGAAAAATCATATATAAATCCTATGAGTGTCCAGATAAGAAGAAATATGGTGGTGAAAATCACCTTTCCAAAGCTCAAGGACAAAATGTTGAGGCATAAGACGCTGAGGGAGAAAGATCTTTGATGATGAGGAAAGTTCTCTTGAAGACGGAGAAGGAGGCATAGAACCCAACCCAAAGAAATAGTCTGTTTCATACTACTTGCAAAAATAAAGACAGAGTATGCAAGGCCATAGTGGATAGCGGTAGCACAGACAATCTTGTATCTAAAGAGATGGTAGAAACGCTGGAGATGGATACCATTGCACATCCAATCCCATACAAAGTTTCGTGGCTACAAAAAGGACATCAGGTAAATGTCACTAAACAATGTTTAGTTGAATTTAAAATAGGAGGATATAAAGATGAAATATTATGTGATGGCATTCCCGTGGATGTTTGTCATCTATTGTTGGGTAGACCATGAAAATATGATAGAAACGTGGTTCATGATGGGAGAAATAACACGTACAAACTGGAGAAAAATGGTAGGACTCGCATGTTTCTGTCGATTAAGGATAAAGAGGTGAAAACATAAATGAGCAACACTATACTTCTCATGAGTGGGAAGGAAATTCTTAATGAGGTTAAGAAGAAGGAAGAAACACAATTTGTTGTGGTCAGGAAGCCAAAAATTGTTTTGACTAGTATGAGAATAGATGATCTACCAGAAGAAATTTAGGAGTTTCGGGAAGAATTTGTTGATATAGTAGTGGACGAACTACCTTGTTCGTTGCCACTTGTAAGGAGTATAAGTCATCATATTGATCTTATACCTGGAGCCAGTTTACTGGACAAAGTAGCGTACATGTTGATGCCACAGGAAAATGAATAATTTAAGAGACAGGTCCAGGACTTAATGGACAAAGGATTGATTCGAGAAAGCTTGAGTCCATGTGTTGTTCTGACAATGCTCAACCCAAATAAAGATGGAGGCTAGAGAATGTGTACAGACTCAAGGGAAATCAATAAGATTAGCATCAGATACATATTTCCATTTCAAAGGATGGACGAGTTGATGGATTTCTTGAGTGGAGCAAAGTTTTTTTCAAATATTGATTTGAAAAGCGGATATCATCAGATTAGAATGAGAGAAGGTGATGAATGGAAGACAACACTCAAGAAAAATGAAGGGCTATATGAATGGCCTGTCATGCCATTTGGCTTAACGAATGCACCCAATACTTTCATGAGGTTGATGAATGAA
>JZKD02S2436191.1:0-18270 GCA_000966675.3 Picea glauca
ATATTGTCAGATCCTTTATTTTTCTGCACTTATATACTGTGAAACTTCAGGACAAATTTTAAAATGAGAGGGGGTGTATGTAACATCCCGCTCTTGCATGCACCTGATGTGACTTGTTCTTTGAGGATACTTGTGTGAAAGTGATCTGATTCATTATATGATTGTCGCCTTCGCTTATGGATTCTGATGGTGAGATTGCAGATTATGATGTTAGGTTATGTTATTTATGTATAGACATGTGATATTGAATGGTTTCTCCTTAGTGTGTAAGACTCTTAACAAATTGAGGATGTCGATGGAATCTATGGACCTACTTGGAATCTGGATCGAGTCATGGGGTGGACTGTATATGGCTGATGATTTATTTCTAATCAGACTCAGATTAGTAGTAAATGGGCTATGCATAGAAACCATAGATATTGAGGGAGAGGTCTAGCAACACCCCTGCCACAATCTACTAGCACTCTCGCCATGGCTCAAACTGTAGGTTAACGATTACCTAGTTTGAGATATCCACGATGTCGTGAGGGTAGACTGAGATAGTCTCTCACGAATATTCTAAGTGGCACGCAATAAGGCAGGGCCCTTATTCCTGAAAGGCCCTTTGTCTCCCACAAGGTCTCCTGATGGAGTATTGATTCTGAGGGTTGGAAAACTACCAAAATTAGACAAAAGGCGAGTGGAACACTTGGAGCATGTAGTGCGTCTTGAAGGAAATGTCACATAAATGAAACATGAATAAATGCGAGTGGCACCCTTGGAGAACCTAGTGCATCCTAAAGGGAACGTCATGATTTTTAACACTAGTGACTCAACGAACCTAGGTTCCTAGAAAAAAATATTTTATTTTGACGTCGTCAACACTAAAAATAAATGTGGTATGAGTAAATTTTATTAATTATAATTTTTTCCCTAATTTTTTTTTTCTAAGCCTAGTTTAAATTCAAGCCTAGGTCTAAGTAGGATATGAGGAAAATAATTTAATTGAAAAAGTAATAAAGGGGGGATGGAGACAAATCAATTTAAGAATTTAAAGGATAATTAATTTAGCTAAAAAATAATTATTGTTTATGTGCATGTACATGCTAATTTGGAACTTAGAAAAAATGGGGAATTAAATGAAAAAGGAATGTGGAACATAGAAATGAATCTAGTCTAGAGATGCTTCCTAAGTAAACTCAACTAATATTTAAGAAAGGTGTCAGTCATTAAGGGAAATTGAGGGAATAAAGGGAAAACAAGGATCGTTTTGAGGAATTCTTTTAGGAGTGTGAGGGAAATTTGAAAATTAATTTAATTAATTAAATGAATTTATGGTACAACTAAGGGATCGGGTGACAAGTGTACGAGGGAGAGTTTTTCCTAATTAATTTTTAATAAAATGAATTTAAGGTGCAATTGGCAAGTGTCACTAAGAAGAACTCTATAAAAGTAATGGGGGAGATGAGAAAAGGATCGCGACTGGTATGCATAAGGTTATGTTGCTGGATTTTCTTGACTAATTTTTCTTATGGGATTTGGGATACCCAACACGAATAGAGAGTGGTAGCTCAACCTTGCATGGTGAGTTGGGAGGTAGATTTTCTCTGTATATGTGTGTGGCCCCTTTGTATCTCGCGGGGCTCAGGGGGAAGAATAGTACCACTAGTTTTGGTTGGGAGGTACTGGTGAGGTCTCATTGATTAGAAAGTAGGAGCAAGGAGGATCGCCAACAACCGAAGAACATTGACAAGCCATCAGTTGGTTACAGTATGCACTTTTAAAATTTCTAGTTGTAAATTAGTTATAAATGGTACATAGATCTATGTGTTGATGGAATGATAATGGATTTTTCCTTGAACTCTCGTCATTTTAACGTTGAATTTGAATGGCTCCAAGGTGGTGTTTTGGGTTTCTTTGTTCTTCAGTCAACATCTTTTTAAATAATTCTTGGGAATATCTTAACCTCTTCTCATCTTTTTCCCAGTGTTCTATTGAGGGTTTTTGGGCTACCTAGTAGGAAGGTTAAGAGTGCTCTCCACTTTATGGACATTTAGGTTATGGCTTCTCTTCCTCTATCTGAGAATGCCTTCCAAGGAATTGCATTAATCCTCTTTTTTCAGAAGTATGTTTCCTTTCTACCCTTAAAGAATATGCCCAAGAAACTTAGTAAGAGCAGATTCCAGGGACGAGCTCATTACCACACTCCATAGTCGAGAGAGCTCACTACATTTGGAATACAACAACATAGAATGCCAGTTCCGATACTGTAGATAATTGGTCTTGAAATCTACCTTAAATGATGACGTTGATGAGAAATAAATATTACTCACATATAAATTTACCATCACGAAGATTATGGAGTGAATATTCCTTCTAGATCTGTGATTGACTTCATTTTGAACAATAGTAGTTATTGAACCCCGAATAACAGTTTATCAATGTCCCGAATTTGTTTGAAAAGATTCAAATCTGGACATTAACTGGGAAAATAACTTTGGGTGTACTTCTGAATTAGTGTGAAAAGACCAACTTCTCATAGAGAAAATGACAAGGGTGGATTCGTTGTGAGAAGAGGCTGATATGAAAATTGACACCTTCGAAATTCAAGCCTGGTATAGCGTTCTCAGTTGGGTGAAGGGTTCTAAGGAGACTGTGTGTCTTACCTCTGCGATTTGGTTTTTGCCCAACATTTTCGTGCTTAACTGGTCCAACGATTTATTTTTTTTATTTTCCCCTTTTCACTTAGTGTTTCTCTAGTTTCTCCCATCATTTATTTCCCAGAGGAATTTACTCTCTGCTCAATGATTTATTATGCTCAACATTTTTCTCTTGCGCCTATGCGGTTTGGAACGATTTGTTGAGCACTGAGCATCCCTCTCTCCACAATTTTTTTAACTACACTCAACGTGGCCACACTTTATTCTCCCTCTGCGATTTTTCTCCCTAATTCGCCTAACATTTAATACCCATGCATTTTAGCACCTCGCTTATGAAAATTGTTGTTTCTCTATCATATTTTTCATAATTATAATTGATGCAAATTGTTTGTTCTCTGCTAGATTTTAATAAATATAATTGATGTGAATTGTTGGTTCTCTTTCAGATTTTTCATAAATATATTTTCCATAGGATAAAATTTAAGTATAACGTGATGGGATTGGTTCAACTTTGTTACATGTCTAGTTCGGTGGCTAATCCGTTGTTAGTGAGCTTATGTTCTCTTGTTACTTGGTGGTTTATGGTTCAGTAATTCCTTTCTTCCCGATCGCTTGATTTATTAAGGTTTTAGAGAGCCACTTTAGCACCCTCTCCTCTACTTGACTATGGGTTGATTCTTTTACTAGTTTGGAGTTGCAATGTTGGCTTCCTTGGGATAGTGTTACAAGTCCTAAAAGGATGGTTTGAGCAATAGTGAAGCCCCAAATTTTACTCGAATTGATGCTCATGGGGTCTTGGTTGTGGTTGGATCCTTGGTTCTAATTTCCTTGTCCTGTTGTTCCTTCCTCTTTTAATCCTTGTCATGTGCCATACATGTTAATTGCGTCCTTTATTTGATGTATAATAGGTGGTGCGTTTATATTTTCTTTGGCACCATGAAATAAAATTTATGATTATTCTTGCACCTTGGAGTTAGTGTGCGGAATGATTGTTTTAGTAAATTAATTATCGTTGCACCTTTAAATAAAGATGAGACTTGATCGTTAGTAATTGGATCCTCTTGCACCTTGAAATATGATTGATGTGTGAGCAATTAAGATGTTTGTTTACCACACGCCATGAAAATAAAGTGGATATTTACCTTGTGTCTTTGAAATTAAAGTCGATTACTCTTGGGCCATTAATTTAATGTAGACAATTAATTGATTCAACTTTTATAACCTCTTGTGCCATTTAAAATACGGTGTTCACTCTCACTCTTATATATTAATGAATGACATATGATTGTTTAGGAACTATAGCTCTTGCTCCAGTTAGGTTTTATATGCTTACCTTTGCACCATGGATTATGCTGTGATAAAGTAATAAGATTATTGACGTGCTTCAATATTGATGATGTATGATTAGTTATGTGATTGGATTTCCTTTGCGTGATAAAAATAAAGTTGACATTTACTTGAGCACTATGGGTTATGAGGATGCATGATTATTTTAGAATGTTTTTACTCTTGAGTGATAAAATAAAGTTGATTATATTGTGCCTTATCTTATGTCTCTGTATGATGGTTTAGTCATTAAATTCTGTTGCACCTCAAGAAGAACATATAAATGCAAATGCTTTGGATTTAATATGGTCTATTATGTGTTATGTGAATGATTACCCTTGTGCCTTGTTTAATTGTGGTTCCAGATTGATGAATTGATGAATATGATTATCGTTGTCGTTTGATTTAGCTAATCATTTGGGATTGATTGTGTTAGTGGGATGTATCCACCTCCTTGTTCCTCAGAACAGTCACCAACCTTGAGACCTTAAATGGTTAAAATCAATTGGAACCTGGGCTTGAGTGTTGCTTATGTGTTCTGGAGGTCCTAACCATGTAGGGTAGGATGGGCGGGTAGTATCGTATGTGGTTCTTGTGATTATTTTTATGATCCTCATGATTCGTTGTTATCTCATGTTATCCTGATGTTATTTGATGATTGTCCTTATGAGATGAGTTGAAATTTGATTCGTATTGTTTATACGTCATAAATAATTGTATAAATGCACTCATTATAAGTTTTTATTTATTGTGTTATTGCATTGATATGTGTATCATAATTTATGGTGATGATGTGTCCACTTTTCATCGTGATTTATTTTTAATGTGATAATGTTATTTCATTAATATATTGCATGATGTGTCAATGATTTAGTTATTAATTTGTGATGTATATTTCCTAATGCAACAAAAAAAAATTACTTCTTGTATGTCTCTTTTGTCGTCATAACGATGGGGTCGTTACACAAGAACAGATATTTTCTATCCAAGCACCCCCAAATCCAAAGTAATATTCCCAAGAAACACATGGGCCACATCATATTCCCCCTAACACAAACATGGGTGATAGTTAATTAAAAAATCATAAAGTTTTATCTCCTCGATTCCCCCCTCTCTCATGGAGTCATATCCACCTATAAATATTTCCCTTGTTCATCTTGCAGCCAACAATGTAATTTTATTATTAAATTGTTCAAAGAATCACATTTTTATAGGCACTCTAATCTTTCATCAAATAAAGAATTACAATATTAAACTAGGGACTCAAAATCGAGTTATTACAAGTGTTAAGACCTTCCAAGAGAAAATCCTTGTTGATAATGTGGTAGGTTTTTAGGAACCTTAAATTTCCTCCTATATAAGTAGTGTGCAATTCCAAAATGACCTTTTTTTTTAGTTGGACATTCTTACATAAATATAGTCAATATTGATAACTAGTGAATCATTATTCCACACAAATTTATCTAATGCACTTAGGTTATCTTGTACCTTTTAAATGATCTTTCATACCTTTTTATTTTTCTTCGATTATATCCTTTCTTTTTCCACTCAATGAAATTGTGAAATGGAGATAACACAAAGTTATCCCTCTGTGTCTTATTCTTTCTTTGAAAATGCATCTACCATGACATTTTGATTCCCCTTTTGGTAGATAATTTAAAAGTAATAAACTATAATATTTGTAACCCATTTTTGTTTTTCTTCTAAATACAATCATTGTTGCAAAAAGTACTTCAAACTATCATGATTTGTTTTTACCTTAAAGTGTCTTGTTATTAGATAAGGGCCTCATTTGTTAACTTCATGTAATATTCCCAATATTTCCTTTTTGTAAATTGGTTTGAGTAATTTATTTTGTTTAATTTGGTCTCATTCAAAGGCAAGANATATTGTCAGATCCTTTATTTTTCTGCACTTATATACTGTGAAACTTCAGGACAAATTTTAAAATGAGAGGGGGTGTATGTAACATCCCGCTCTTGCATGCACCTGATGTGACTTGTTCTTTGAGGATACTTGTGTGAAAGTGATCTGATTCATTATATGATTGTCGCCTTCGCTTATGGATTCTGATGGTGAGATTGCAGATTATGATGTTAGGTTATGTTATTTATGTATAGACATGTGATATTGAATGGTTTCTCCTTAGTGTGTAAGACTCTTAACAAATTGAGGATGTCGATGGAATCTATGGACCTACTTGGAATCTGGATCGAGTCATGGGGTGGACTGTATATGGCTGATGATTTATTTCTAATCAGACTCAGATTAGTAGTAAATGGGCTATGCATAGAAACCATAGATATTGAGGGAGAGGTCTAGCAACACCCCTGCCACAATCTACTAGCACTCTCGCCATGGCTCAAACTGTAGGTTAACGATTACCTAGTTTGAGATATCCACGATGTCGTGAGGGTAGACTGAGATAGTCTCTCACGAATATTCTAAGTGGCACGCAATAAGGCAGGGCCCTTATTCCTGAAAGGCCCTTTGTCTCCCACAAGGTCTCCTGATGGAGTATTGATTCTGAGGGTTGGAAAACTACCAAAATTAGACAAAAGGCGAGTGGAACACTTGGAGCATGTAGTGCGTCTTGAAGGAAATGTCACATAAATGAAACATGAATAAATGCGAGTGGCACCCTTGGAGAACCTAGTGCATCCTAAAGGGAACGTCATGATTTTTAACACTAGTGACTCAACGAACCTAGGTTCCTAGAAAAAAATATTTTATTTTGACGTCGTCAACACTAAAAATAAATGTGGTATGAGTAAATTTTATTAATTATAATTTTTTCCCTAATTTTTTTTTTCTAAGCCTAGTTTAAATTCAAGCCTAGGTCTAAGTAGGATATGAGGAAAATAATTTAATTGAAAAAGTAATAAAGGGGGGATGGAGACAAATCAATTTAAGAATTTAAAGGATAATTAATTTAGCTAAAAAATAATTATTGTTTATGTGCATGTACATGCTAATTTGGAACTTAGAAAAAATGGGGAATTAAATGAAAAAGGAATGTGGAACATAGAAATGAATCTAGTCTAGAGATGCTTCCTAAGTAAACTCAACTAATATTTAAGAAAGGTGTCAGTCATTAAGGGAAATTGAGGGAATAAAGGGAAAACAAGGATCGTTTTGAGGAATTCTTTTAGGAGTGTGAGGGAAATTTGAAAATTAATTTAATTAATTAAATGAATTTATGGTACAACTAAGGGATCGGGTGACAAGTGTACGAGGGAGAGTTTTTCCTAATTAATTTTTAATAAAATGAATTTAAGGTGCAATTGGCAAGTGTCACTAAGAAGAACTCTATAAAAGTAATGGGGGAGATGAGAAAAGGATCGCGACTGGTATGCATAAGGTTATGTTGCTGGATTTTCTTGACTAATTTTTCTTATGGGATTTGGGATACCCAACACGAATAGAGAGTGGTAGCTCAACCTTGCATGGTGAGTTGGGAGGTAGATTTTCTCTGTATATGTGTGTGGCCCCTTTGTATCTCGCGGGGCTCAGGGGGAAGAATAGTACCACTAGTTTTGGTTGGGAGGTACTGGTGAGGTCTCATTGATTAGAAAGTAGGAGCAAGGAGGATCGCCAACAACCGAAGAACATTGACAAGCCATCAGTTGGTTACAGTATGCACTTTTAAAATTTCTAGTTGTAAATTAGTTATAAATGGTACATAGATCTATGTGTTGATGGAATGATAATGGATTTTTCCTTGAACTCTCGTCATTTTAACGTTGAATTTGAATGGCTCCAAGGTGGTGTTTTGGGTTTCTTTGTTCTTCAGTCAACATCTTTTTAAATAATTCTTGGGAATATCTTAACCTCTTCTCATCTTTTTCCCAGTGTTCTATTGAGGGTTTTTGGGCTACCTAGTAGGAAGGTTAAGAGTGCTCTCCACTTTATGGACATTTAGGTTATGGCTTCTCTTCCTCTATCTGAGAATGCCTTCCAAGGAATTGCATTAATCCTCTTTTTTCAGAAGTATGTTTCCTTTCTACCCTTAAAGAATATGCCCAAGAAACTTAGTAAGAGCAGATTCCAGGGACGAGCTCATTACCACACTCCATAGTCGAGAGAGCTCACTACATTTGGAATACAACAACATAGAATGCCAGTTCCGATACTGTAGATAATTGGTCTTGAAATCTACCTTAAATGATGACGTTGATGAGAAATAAATATTACTCACATATAAATTTACCATCACGAAGATTATGGAGTGAATATTCCTTCTAGATCTGTGATTGACTTCATTTTGAACAATAGTAGTTATTGAACCCCGAATAACAGTTTATCAATGTCCCGAATTTGTTTGAAAAGATTCAAATCTGGACATTAACTGGGAAAATAACTTTGGGTGTACTTCTGAATTAGTGTGAAAAGACCAACTTCTCATAGAGAAAATGACAAGGGTGGATTCGTTGTGAGAAGAGGCTGATATGAAAATTGACACCTTCGAAATTCAAGCCTGGTATAGCGTTCTCAGTTGGGTGAAGGGTTCTAAGGAGACTGTGTGTCTTACCTCTGCGATTTGGTTTTTGCCCAACATTTTCGTGCTTAACTGGTCCAACGATTTATTTTTTTTATTTTCCCCTTTTCACTTAGTGTTTCTCTAGTTTCTCCCATCATTTATTTCCCAGAGGAATTTACTCTCTGCTCAATGATTTATTATGCTCAACATTTTTCTCTTGCGCCTATGCGGTTTGGAACGATTTGTTGAGCACTGAGCATCCCTCTCTCCACAATTTTTTTAACTACACTCAACGTGGCCACACTTTATTCTCCCTCTGCGATTTTTCTCCCTAATTCGCCTAACATTTAATACCCATGCATTTTAGCACCTCGCTTATGAAAATTGTTGTTTCTCTATCATATTTTTCATAATTATAATTGATGCAAATTGTTTGTTCTCTGCTAGATTTTAATAAATATAATTGATGTGAATTGTTGGTTCTCTTTCAGATTTTTCATAAATATATTTTCCATAGGATAAAATTTAAGTATAACGTGATGGGATTGGTTCAACTTTGTTACATGTCTAGTTCGGTGGCTAATCCTTTGTTAGTGAACTTATGTTCTCTTGTTACTTGGTGTTTTATGATTAAGTAATTCCTTTCTTCCCGACCGCTTGATTTGTTAAGGTTTTAGAGAGTCACTTTAGCACCCTCTCCTCTACTTGACTATGAGTTGATTCTTTTACTAGTTTGGAGTTGCAATGTTGGCTTCCTTGGGATAGTGTTACAAGTCCTAAAAGGATGGTTTTAGCAATAGTGAAGCCCCAAATTTTACTCGAATTGATGCTCATGGGGTCTTGGTTGTGGTTGGATCCTTGGTTCTAATTTCCTTGTCTTGTTGTTCCTTCCTCTTTTAATCCTTGTCATGTGCCATACATGTTAATTGCGTCCTTTATTTGATGTATAATAGGTGGTGCGTTTATATTTTCTTTGGCACCATGAAATAAAATTTATGATTATTCTTGCACCTTGGAGTTAGTGTGCGGAATGATTGTTTTAGTAAATTAATTATCGTTGCACCTTTAAATAAAGATGAGACTTGATCGTTAGTAATTGGATCCTCTTGCACCTTGAAATATGATTGATGTGTGAGCAATTAAGATGTTTGTTTACCACACGCCATGAAAATAAAGTGGATATTTACCTTGTGTCTTTGAAATTAAAGTCGATTACTCTTGGGCCATTAATTTAATGTAGACAATTAATTGATTCAACTTTTATAACCTCTTGTGCCATTTAAAATACGGTGTTCACTCTCACTCTTATATATTAATGAATGACATATGATTGTTTAGGAACTATAGCTCTTGCTCCAGTTAGGTTTTATATGCTTACCTTTGCACCATGGATTATGCTGTGATAAAGTAATAAGATTATTGACGTGCTTCAATATTGATGATGTATGATTAGTTATGTGATTGGATTTCCTTTGCGTGATAAAAATAAAGTTGACATTTACTTGAGCACTATGGGTTATGAGGATGCATGATTATTTTAGAATGTTTTTACTCTTGAGTGATAAAATAAAGTTGATTATATTGTGCCTTATCTTATGTCTCTGTATGATGGTTTAGTCATTAAATTCTGTTGCACCTCAAGAAGAACATATAAATGCAAATGCTTTGGATTTAATATGGTCTATTATGTGTTATGTGAATGATTACCCTTGTGCCTTGTTTAATTGTGGTTCCAGATTGATGAATTGATGAATATGATTATCGTTGTCGTTTGATTTAGCTAATCATTTGGGATTGATTGTGTTAGTGGGATGTATCCACCTCCTTGTTCCTCAGAACAGTCACCAACCTTGAGACCTTAAATGGTTAAAATCAATTGGAACCTGGGCTTGAGTGTTGCTTATGTGTTCTGGAGGTCCTAACCATGTAGGGTAGGATGGGCGGGTAGTATCGTATGTGGTTCTTGTGATTATTTTTATGATCCTCATGATTCGTTGTTATCTCATGTTATCCTGATGTTATTTGATGATTGTCCTTATGAGATGAGTTGAAATTTGATTCGTATTGTTTATACGTCATAAATAATTGTATAAATGCACTCATTATAAGTTTTTATTTATTGTGTTATTGCATTGATATGTGTATCATAATTTATGGTGATGATGTGTCCACTTTTCATCGTGATTTATTTTTAATGTGATAATGTTATTTCATTAATATATTGCATGATGTGTCAATGATTTAGTTATTAATTTGTGATGTATATTTCCTAATGCAACAAAAAAAAATTACTTCTTGTATGTCTCTTTTGTCGTCATAACGATGGGGTCGTTACACAAGAACAGATATTTTCTATCCAAGCACCCCCAAATCCAAAGTAATATTCCCAAGAAACACATGGGCCACATCATATTCCCCCTAACACAAACATGGGTGATAGTTAATTAAAAAATCATAAAGTTTTATCTCCTCGATTCCCCCCTCTCTCATGGAGTCATATCCACCTATAAATATTTCCCTTGTTCATCTTGCAGCCAACAATGTAATTTTATTATTAAATTGTTCAAAGAATCACATTTTTATAGGCACTCTAATCTTTCATCAAATAAAGAATTACAATATTAAACTAGGGACTCAAAATCGAGTTATTACAAGTGTTAAGACCTTCCAAGAGAAAATCCTTGTTGATAATGTGGTAGGTTTTTAGGAACCTTAAATTTCCTCCTATATAAGTAGTGTGCAATTCCAAAATGACCTTTTTTTTTAGTTGGACATTCTTACATAAATATAGTCAATATTGATAACTAGTGAATCATTATTCCACACAAATTTATCTAATGCACTTAGGTTATCTTGTACCTTTTAAATGATCTTTCATACCTTTTTATTTTTCTTCGATTATATCCTTTCTTTTTCCACTCAATGAAATTGTGAAATGGAGATAACACAAAGTTATCCCTCTGTGTCTTATTCTTTCTTTGAAAATGCATCTACCATGACATTTTGATTCCCCTTTTGGTAGATAATTTAAAAGTAATAAACTATAATATTTGTAACCCATTTTTGTTTTTCTTCTAAATACAATCATTGTTGCAAAAAGTACTTCAAACTATCATGATTTGTTTTTACCTTAAAGTGTCTTGTTATTAGATAAGGGCCTCATTTGTTAACTTCATGTAATATTCCCAATATTTCCTTTTTGTAAATTGGTTTGAGTAATTTATTTTGTTTAATTTGGTCTCATTCAAAGGCAAGAKGCCTTCCTTMTTATAGTAAAACTACAACAATGCCWTTCCCTAAAGCATCACACTCCACAATAAATGTTTTTGTGAAGTCGTCCCTTGCTAGCATAGGATTTGTACACATAGCATCCTTAATTTTTCAAAATATTTGRTTKCTTCTTGATTCCAACAAAAATMAAAACCTATAATGCATAATTGAAAATAKAAAAACACCATCACTTGTATGTAGTTCAATTTGTTGTTGCAACATCTCTTTTGAAACTCATATAAGCTTCTTCTAAGAAATACCGCTACAACATTAACCAAAAATTGAATTAGATTCAATAGTTATTCATGTAAGGATCCTTTGTACTCTCAATTTAAAATGTTCTTTTCACCTACAGGGATCATTAAGGTTCTCTATGTTCCACTACATTGACAGACATTGCAACTTGAGTGATGCTTCTCTTTTTCCTATTTTTTTTCCAAGGAAATGCAACTCACAAGTTTGAATTTTCTTATAAACTGATAACACTTTCTCAAATCATTTTTCCACTGCAATCTAATCTAAATTTTAGTGTTTTGACATCATCTACTACACTAACACTAGAATTCTGGATTTCTAATTACTCGTATCTTTTCTACTAATAAGTTTTTTGTAACTAAGGTATACAGTAGAAAAAATATATACAACATTCATCCATTTTGTTTTGGTTCAAAGTCCTTTTTTTTGGATATAGATATACTATTCTTGCATGTCATAACAAACTGTTTCAACATAATTTCATTATATCTATTGTCTATTTTTTTTTTTACAATCATTGACCTTAAAAGATACTTTTTGTGGGCATTGTCAAATATTTGTTGGTGTCGGGTTGACTCATAGGATGTATAGTTAAAAATATACAATTAAATCTTTGATTGTTTTGTAACACATTTACATATTTTTTTTTATTATGATCTCTTTTTATTATGATATTACATTCCATTTTTATTTTGTTACTTGTTATGTAAATAATGTGATTATCTTAATTGCAACTTGAAGTTATGGCTTCATCTATAGTTTTGTTCTTTATTTTTTTAAATAATTTAATGGGTGTGTATTGGTTCCTCAAATAATATAGATTTGTTGATTCCAAATTTTACTTCTATTCTATTTTAATATTATCATATTGGACTGACCTAATATATGAGGTAAAATCTTAGCAATGTTAATTTTTCCCTCCCAATTCCTTAGTACCAAAATCCAATCTTCACTAGATATCAAACCATCCTCTCGATATCAAACCATCCTTTTCTCTTCTTTTTTTTAAGTTAGAAATATATATTAAAACCTTATAGAGTCCAAAAATTACAGCTGGAAAGATGACCAATGAGACCATGGTAGCATCTCCCAGATGGGACACCAATGCTTCCATATGTCCATACAGTTCATAGGTGTCCAAACAGTTTGTAATTATAGTAACAGGAGAAAAAATGTCTTGTGACAAATTACAGTGCTAAGCCTGGAAACTAGGATGCCTCATAGGGATAGAACCCATAAAAATAAATTCTCTAAAGACATAAAAAATATAGGAAAAATTGTGAACACTGGATTCAATCTGAGCTTGGGCTTGGCATCCATTCCTTCTATGGATCTTGCACAATGTCCTTGGATGGAATCCAAATGTCCGGAGTGGTGTGCAAGAGAGCGCCAAAAAGAGTCTCAAAGTGCTCCTTGCGGTGTTCCCGGCGATCATCCATGTTCAATAACTATTTCATCTTGTACTTGAATTCAAAGACTGATTTTTGGGTGATGTCCAGAGAATTCTACAGTTTCATAAATCTGTCGCACCGAGCACAAGAGGGTGGGGGCGGAGGAGGAGGTGGAGCATCGAAAGAAGAATGTGGGGAGGAAAAAGAAGGGAGAGGGGATGAGGAAGAAGTTAGTTTTGGGTATGTGTTATATTATTTTCATGAGTAGTAGTGTCATATGTCACCTACCTCAGGAAACGTGTCACATATTTAGGTGGTTTTTCGGAACATTGTTTTTGTCAATGGTTTTCTATTTTCAGTTAAGGAATTAAGTTTTTGGACTAATACATATCATTGGGTTAGGGTTTTGGATGTCGTTTGATCCTATATGTATATTGTCTTGTAAACAATGTATTAGACATGAATGAATATAGAATATGTTGGTTTTCCCGATTTGGGTTTCCAGGGGAAAAATATTGGTGTAATGTTTGTATTGGCCATTGTATCTTTTCTATTCTTTTATTGAATATTTGTTTGCAATAGATATTGTACAAGGTTAGAATTTACATTTGGTATTAGAGATTTATTAGCTTCAAGGGGATGCCTTTGTGGTCAAGGGTTTGTCTCAGGACTATGATAAGCCTTGTTATAGTGGGAGATCTGCGATATTGTTTTCTCAGGTGAAAAGAAATGGCAAGAAATTCGAAGATGGAGATCGAGAAGTTTAATGAGAAAAGTTTTGAGATGTGGAAGCTCAAGATGGAAGATCTGTTGGTGGACAGAGATCAGTGGATCACGGTAGATCTAGGTACTGCACCAATAGGAACTTCTTCATATCACTGGAAAAAGTTGGATCAGAATGAAAAGAGCACAATTTGACTCTGTCTTTCCAATTCAGTATTACCAAATGTGTCAGAGGAAGCTACAACCAAGGATTTATGGGAAATTTTGGGGAAGTTGTATCAGTCTAAGTCCTTGGTAAATAAACTATTCCTGGTAAAGAAGTTGCATAACCTGAGGATGAGAGATGGAGACTCAGTGGTAATGCATTTGAACGCCTTCAATACTATGCTAAGTCAGTTAGTATATGTTGAGATTAAAATTTCAGATGAATATAAATGTATCAATTTTTTTGTGTTCTTTACCAGACTCGTGCGATAGTCTGGTTGTGGCCATAGGTAGTAATACAACTTCCTTGAAGTTTGAAGAAGTGGTCTCATCCTTGTTATCTGAGGAGATGAGATAGAAGAATATGGAAATACATAGCACATACGCATTATTTGAAAGAGGATGTTCCTGGGGAATAAATAGATCTAATTTCTCAAGTGGGAGATCTAAGTCTAACGGTATATCTAAATATCTTAGAAATTTTGTAAGGGTATGTTGGATATGTGTAAAATAAGGGCACTATAAGAAGCAATGTATATTGAAAGTTGAGAAAAAGAATGGATCGGAATAATCTTTTTCTACAGAAGAAAAGACCTCCAAAAAAGAAGGAGGGGATGTGTACTTGGCCTCTTCAAGAACACATGAAGATCATGAGGCATGGTTGGTTGAATCTGGTGCATCCTTTCATATGACTCCCCACAAGGAGTGGTTCTACGAATATGAAAGGTATGGTGGAGGTAATATTTTATTAGGTGGTGATTCGACAACCAAAATCATAGGATGAGGAAAAGTCAAGTTGAGGCTCATAGATGGAAGGATTAGAACACTTACTAGTGTTCTGGACATCCCAGGTTTGGCCAAAAATTTGATTTCTATAAGAAAAATGGACGATGCAGGGGTAAAAACAATATTTGAAAAGGAAACATGCAGGATGGTTTGAGGAGCAATGGTGTTGTTGAAAGGAGTTCAGTTTGGAACTCTGTATAAGATGGAAGGAAGCACTATTATTGATGGGTGTAATAGATCCATTGTTCCTGATATTGGAGTTGAAGAAGAAAGAACTCCTACAGTCTCTGGAGAAAAGGTTATGCTATGGCATCAAAGACTGGGGCATATCGAAGAAAGGGTCTTCAACTACTACAAAATAATGGTATGGTTGAAGGTATGTCTAAATGCTCTCTGGATTTTGATTTCTTTGAACATTGTCTATATGGGAAGCAGAATCGAGTAAGATTCCCCTTTGGTGCAACGAGGAAAGAAGGAATTTTACAGCTAGTTCACAGTAATGTTTTTGGACCTGTGTCGGTCCCATCATTGGGAAAATCTGTGTACTATGTCTCATTTATAGATGAATTCTCGAGGAAAACTTGGGTATATTTCCTCAGGAAGAAATCTGAAGTCTTTGACAGGTTTAAAGATTTTAAGGCTCTTGTTGAGAATCAAACAGAGAAAATAATTAAGGTGNAATATAGGAAAAATTGTGAACACTGGATTCAATCTGAGCTTGGGCTTGGCATCCATTCCTTCTATGGATCTTGCACAATGTCCTTGGATGGAATCCAAATGTCCGGAGTGGTGTGAAAGAGAGCGCCAAAAAGAGTCTCCAAGTGCTCCTTGCGGTGTTCCCGACGATCATCCATGTTCAATAACTATTTCATCTTGTACTTGAATTCAAAGATCGATTTTTGGGTGATGTCCAGAGAATTCTACAGTTTCATAAATCCGTCGCACCGAGCACAAGAGGGTGGGGGTGGAGGAGGAGGTGGAGCATCGAAAGAAGAATGTGGGGAGGAAAAATAAGGGAGAGGGGATGAGGAAGAAGTTAGTTTTGGGTATGTGTTATATTATTTTCATGAGTAGTAGTGTCATATGTCACCTACCTCAGGAAACGTGTCACATATTTAGGTGGTTTTCGGAACATGGTTTTTGTCAATGGTTTTCTATTTTCAGTTAAGGAATTAAGTTTTTGGACTAATACATATCATTGGGTTAGGGTTTTGGATGTCGTTTGATCCTATATGTATATTTTCTTGTAAACAATGTATTAGACATGAATGAATATAGAATATGTTGGTTTTCCCGATTTGGGTTTCCAAGGGAAAAATATTGGTGTAATGTTTGTATTGGCCATTGTATCTTTTCTATTCTTTTATTGAATATTTGTTTGCAATAGATATTGTACAAGGTTAGAATTTACATTTGGTATCAGAGATTTATTGGCTTCAAGGGGATGCCTTTGTGGTCAAGGGTTTTTCTCAAGACTATGATAAGCCTTGTTATAGTGGGAGATCTGTGGTATTGTTTTTTCAGGTGAAAAGAAATGGCAAGCAATTCGAAGATGGAGATCGAGAAGTTTAATGAGAAAAGTTTTGAGATGTGGAAGCTCAAGATGGAAGATCTGTTGGTGGACAGAGATCAGTGGATCACGGTAGATCTAGGTACTGCACCAATAGGAACTTCTTCATATCACTGGAAAAAGTTGGATCAGAATGAAAAGAGCACAATTTGACTCTGTCTTTCCAATTCAGTATTACCAAATGTGTCAGAGGAAGCTACAACCAAGGATTTATGGGAAATTTTGGGGAAGTTGTATCAGTCTAAGTCCTTGGTAAATAAACTATTCCTGGTAAAGAAGTTGCATAACCTGAGGATGAGAGATGGAGACTCAGTGGTAATGCATTTGAACGCCTTCAATACTATGCTAAGTCAGTTAGTATATGTTGAGATTAAAATTTCAGATGAATATAAATGTATCAATTTTTTTGTGTTCTTTACCAGACTCGTGCGATAGTCTGGTTGTGGCCATAGGTAGTAATACAACTTCCTTGAAGTTTGAAGAAGTGGTCTCATCCTTGTTATCTGAGGAGATGAGATAGAAGAATATGGAAATACATAGCACATACGCATTATTTGAAAGAGGATGTTCCTGGGGAATAAATAGATCTAATTTCTCAAGTGGGAGATCTAAGTCTAACGGTATATCTAAATATCTTAGAAATTTTGTAAGGGTATGTTGGATATGTGTAAAATAAGGGCACTATAAGAAGCAATGTATATTGAAAGTTGAGAAAAAGAATGGATCGGAATAATCTTTTTCTACAGAAGAAAAGACCTCCAAAAAAGAAGGAGGGGATGTGTACTTGGCCTCTTCAAGAACACATGAAGATCATGAGGCATGGTTGGTTGAATCTGGTGCATCCTTTCATATGACTCCCCACAAGGAGTGGTTCTACGAATATGAAAGGTATGGTGGAGGTAATATTTTATTAGGTGGTGATTCGACAACCAAAATCATAGGATGAGGAAAAGTCAAGTTGAGGCTCATAGATGGAAGGATTAGAACACTTACTAGTGTTCTGGACATCCCAGGTTTGGCCAAAAATTTGATTTCTATAAGAAAAATGGACGATGCAGGGGTAAAAACAATATTTGAAAAGGAAACATGCAGGATGGTTTGAGGAGCAATGGTGTTGTTGAAAGGAGTTCAGTTTGGAACTCTGTATAAGATGGAAGGAAGCACTATTATTGATGGGTGTAATAGATCCATTGTTCCTGATATTGGAGTTGAAGAAGAAAGAACTCCTACAGTCTCTGGAGAAAAGGTTATGCTATGGCATCAAAGACTGGGGCATATCGAAGAAAGGGTCTTCAACTACTACAAAATAATGGTATGGTTGAAGGTATGTCTAAATGCTCTCTGGATTTTGATTTCTTTGAACATTGTCTATATGGGAAGCAGAATCGAGTAAGATTCCCCTTTGGTGCAACGAGGAAAGAAGGAATTTTACAGCTAGTTCACAGTAATGTTTTTGGACCTGTGTCGGTCCCATCATTGGGAAAATCTGTGTACTATGTCTCATTTATAGATGAATTCTCGAGGAAAACTTGGGTATATTTCCTCAGGAAGAAATCTGAAGTCTTTGACAGGTTTAAAGATTTTAAGGCTCTTGTTGAGAATCAAACAGAGAAAATAATTAAGGTG
>JZKD02S2436213.1:0-23907 GCA_000966675.3 Picea glauca
CCTCCCTGCGATCACTCACTCTGCGTAGAGATTGCCAGAGTTCCCCTCGCGTCTGCCCCTTCAATCGTTCCAGCCATACGCCTTATCCTCTCGCGAGGTTGCGTGTGGCACGATTGCCCTCGCATTGTCAGTCATGATGGCTCCACGGATAGGCGGTTCACCTCCCCATCCCTCATCAAGCCATCAACCTACCAACCTGCAATGCATTTATTTTAGGGCTAGCGAGCCGCTTTTGGTTCTCCGGGCCAGTGGAGTCCAAATATGGTATTCAATTCTTGGTGGAAGTTAACGCCCCTTTTTCAAGGTGCCCTCCACCACCATCGTGGTCTCTTTTCCGCACATCCCCTCTCTGCAGTTCTGCAACAATTTCAATAATATTCAATTTATCATTTACATCACATATTCATACTTATGAGTTTTTCCATAGTCCTTGGCCAGTTCAGTTATATTTACAATCTGGGGGAAACAGGGTGTTACAGTTAGTATGTAAATCAAACTTTTTAAGAATACCTGTTTCAATCTGGTATTGACTGCCAACAGTCGGTTCCTCCCACACCTCAACATAATGGTGTCACAAAATGAATAAATAGGACTCTAGTCGAAATGGTTGGATGTATTTTGCAGGATAAATATCTACCTCCTTTCTTATGGGCTAAAGTAGTTTATTGTGCAAACTATCTGCTCAATCACATCTTAACTTGATCTATTCTTTCTATGACTCTAGTTGAATGATGGTGTGGAAATAAGCCTTCAGTCGACCACCTTTGTGTGTATGGATGTGTTTCTAGGGCTCATATTTTTTATTATTGCAGAAATAAGTTGGATGAAAAGAGTCATGCTTTCATGATGATGGGATACTTTGAAGAGTCAAAGTCCTATCAACTATTTGATCTTGTAAAACAACAAATCATTATCAGACAATATGTATGGTTTGATGAGAAGTCTTCTAGCATTAAGTTTTTGAATGCCTCCTCTAGAGTTTTGCATGATGATCCATTTGATATTGTCTCCAATATTGGTTCTCCTACTCCATATTTCATTCCTTTAATTGGACAGACAAACTTTGTTCTTGTTTCGACTAGACCGTCGACCTCCAATTCAACTAGTACATCATCCTCTGTTTTCATTGGTCCACCAATTGAAGACCCTCCAAATTTTGATCGACTTGTTATAGTGAATCGTAGTTCACCTATTTATTGTCTACCCTGATGGGCTATCAAGACAATTGGTTGCTTTAGCTGATGTTAGTGATGCCTCCTCCGAATGACAAACTTGAATTCAAAAGCAACATGCAAGCATTTCCTTGATGACTCATGTACTTAAAAATTCTAATATTGTTTCCTACTTAGATGCTCAAGGATGACTTGAATGGAAAAATGATATGGAAACAGAAATTGATTCTTTGTCAAAGAATCAAACTTGGGACTTAGTCCCCTGACCGCAAGGAAAGAACTTTGTGAAGTGTCGATGGGTCTACAAGACCAAAATTATCTCTAAAGGTGTTGTTGAGCAACATAAATCACACCTCATTGTGAAGGGATTTTCTCAACAAAAAGATATTGACTACACCGAGACCTTTTACCCTATTGAAAATATGATCTATGTTATACTTACTCTTTCCCTTGCTTCTCATTTTGGATGGAAAGTCCATTAGATGGCTCTGAAAAGTGCTTTTCTTCATGGAAACATATTTGAAGAAATTTTCATGGAACAACCACTTGGTTTTGTTACAAATTATAACTTTTTTTGTTGACTCAAGAAGTCGCTTTATGGTTTGAAGCAGACTCCTCGAGCTTGGTATGCTAAGATCAAAAAATTATTTCTTTGACTTGGTTTCAAACATTGTGAATATGATCACATGTTGTATGTACTCCATACCAATGGAGACACTTTTATTGTTGTTGTATATGTATATTACCAAGTCATTACTAAAAATAATAATGATCTCATTCTTAGATTGATGAAACAACTTCTTGACTCCTTTGACATGACAGACTTGGTACTTTGCATTATTTTTTGGGTCTTCAAGTATTACCACTATGTGATGGATTTTTCATTTCTTAGTTTAAATATGTGATGGATCTATTTGCATGTTTTAATATGGCTGATTGCAAGCCCTATGTTACTCCTTTTCAATATGAAGTAAATCTTACCAAAACTTGTCAAACACCTGCAATTGTTGCTACACTTTATTGACAACCATTCAATAGTATTATTTACCTTACTCATAGTCAACGACATTTTCTTTGTTTTTATTATGGTTTCTTGGTTTATGCAGGGCCCTAAAGAAAGACATTGGAAATAAGTCAAATGAATTATCCACTATCTCAGGGATACCACTCATTTTGGTATCAAGTATTGTCAAAGTTTAGATTCATAGGTCTACTTCACTGACTCCAACTAGGATGGAAAAAATGATGATTAGAAGTCCACTTCTGGCTATGTATTTCACTTTAGCACTAGACTGTTGGTTTTCTCGTCCAAGAAACATAAGGTAGTCTCCTTGTCGACTACAAAAGCATGATATCATGACACCATTCACACATGTACTTAAGAGTGTGGATCCACCAAACTTGGCCTTCCTATTCAGACCTCGAATACAGCTAGTATGATAACCATAGTGTCATATAGGTTTCTCAAAATACTATTTCCCACAGTAAGATGTAGCATGTTGAGCTCCATGCTCACTATTTGAAGCATTTGGTTCGTGAGAATGTTGTCTCTCTTGAATATTGCAGAAAAGATGATCAGGTTGTAGATACCTTCACCAAATGATTTGAATTGGATCATTATATTGTTTTTCTTCTATATATATCCTTTTAGAGTGGAAAAAATTAGACGAATCAACTTCCAGGACCATTTTAGTGACATATCCTAGTTTGGAAAATTGGGGTCTGAAATCTTCCGAGGCCATTTTGAGGCATCAAATAGAATTTTGGGGGGTCAAAAATTTTGCAACATAACTTAGACCCCATGATGTTATTCTACACATTGATACCTTTCCAATGATGCAAGAAATTCATCAATTGGAGCTCATATGCAAAATTTATTCCTCCCGCAAGTTGACCTACCATGTTGAATACCATGGTACGGGAAGGTGCCATGTTAGTCCTAGTTACTCATGCATATGGGGATACCAATGTATGTAATTTCATAAATATTCTAGAAGGTCGAAAACCCTATCACAATTGAGGGTTGAGGAAGTCAAAAACCTAACTTTAGATGGTCATTGAGCTATTTTAAATATCGGGCCAGTTAGAGGAGAAGGGGTTCCATTCTTTAGCATTGTATCTTGTTCCATAGCTAAAAAAAACATTTGAGAGTGACATTCTTTGAGAATAAAAGAGGAGGATTGTTACACGTTATTTTGGTCATCTTAGTGATCCACTGACAACATGTGTTCATGTTCCCAAAAAGATCCTTTCTCCATGAGGAAAGTGATTGGCTTCCTTTTCCAAAAACCCTATTAAGGAAGGTCGTCGCAGGGTGCGATGATTCCTGGTTGTCGCACTCTACCCTAAAACTGGTTTGTGATGTCTCTGCAGGCTTCTCTACAGCTAGGGTGAAATGATGCCAAAAGGCTAAGAACAGGTTGACCTTCATGAAATTTCTAGAAGGGAATCTTCTAGAAGTTGAGGTGGCATCCATATGGTTGGGATCCTACTCGTTTCTCTGATTTCGTGGGATCATACTAATTTCTTCAACCATCTCTCTTTCCCCTATATAAAGAGGGATTTCTCATGGAAAAGGCTAAGGTTAATGAAGTTTGAATTGGCTAAGATTGTATGGAGAATTCTGCATTGGGTCATTCTTGAGAGCTTCATTTTAGTTCATCAAGTCATTGTGGATCTTCTTCATTCAAGTTTGGAGCAAGTGTGTGTGTTGGAGAAAAGGGTCATCGGAAGTGGACCTCACAACATCAAGGCTTTGGTTTTAATCTCCACTTTCATTATTTATAATACAGTGATATGTTTTTTTCCCATAAAACTCATCTCGTTTTACCATATGATTCCTTGATCACATACATAGGTTATCTTTGAGTATGCTATATTGCTTTCACTTTGGTTGGCTTGTGTTCTCTTGCCGATCTAATATCACAAGAGCACTGGAGTGGAGCTAGGATGATGAAGTCAAGAGGAAGCGATATTTAAACAGTATGTTGCCTATCTTTCGTTTGATAGTAAACTCAATGATTAGAGCTTAGGTAAAGCGTCATGTCCTGTTCTGTTTTGTTCTAGATCTATTTGGATCTATTTATGTCTGCATTTACCGATATATATCATAACAAAATTGGTGACCATACTGGGGATACGACCTCCTTTTGATTTTTTTCTTCCCATTTGCCTTTATCCTGCCTTATTCTTATAATTTTCATTCTCTGAGACTGTGGGTGATCCATTTAGACTCCCCGGGTTTAGAAGTTCTTTTGGATTTTTTGTCTTTCTCCCAAATTTTCAAAATTTACAGAGATCGTCGCACTATACTTTACTGATATCCTACGATGACCCTTGATCATTGCCCTCTCCTTAGCCAATCTAGTGTGAAGACATCACACTCTTCTCTGCCAGTGGCTTGGGACAACCCTTGCTCATCGCACTGTGTCGTATCCCCAGCCTGTGACGACTCCTGTAGGTTTTGATGGAGTGAGTCATTATGCCTTTCACCACCCAGATTTGTCTTGAAAGCCTAGGGTGAAATTTCTATGCCCATGATTGATTAATTCTTGAGTTTGGAGTTTGCTTGTAGTTGGTTTTCAGTGATTGAAAGTCTTTCTTTCCTTTTTGCAAGTTTTTTCTCATACTCATTGTCACAAGGATATAATCTCGGATCTTCATCTGAGTGCTTGTTTGACAAATGGTCTTTGGTTTGTCTGGAGTTTTGGATTCATTTTTTTTGTCAGATTGTTCGTTGATTAAGAAACACTTTTTGCTTGCTTATGTCAAGAGTTTTTCTTGTCTTTTTCATTTTGTTTACATTATGAATTTGATTTGGGAATGGTATTGAGAGTGTCTTGATTTTCTTAGGTTGTGTTTTCCTTTCGTTATCATATCTCTAATTTTATCTTGGAAAGGAAGAATTGAATTCATTTATTCTTTTTAGAAATATCTTATAAGAACAAATTTTACAATTGAAATATAAGAAGAAATTGGAAAATTTGTAGTTCATGATTATTTGGAATTGTGTTCATTCAAAATTAAGGAATTGCAATTAGTATCTTGTTGTACTTCAAAAGAAAAACACCTTCTCCCTACTATAACTAGAGTTCATTGAATTGAAAATTGCACATTCATCTCTTTTTGCATTTTATTGGGTCAAGGTCATAACATCAACAATTTCATGTCCATCTCCTTTTTGAGTAAGCAACAACCTCTAAAATACATCGTAAATCTAAAATTTAATTAGTAACTTTGATTTTCTAGGGATCTTTTACACCAACATTAACTAGGATAGCACTTTGGAATAGGTTGTGAGGTACACTCTCCAAAGCATCAAAACACACAATAGTATCTTGTGGTAGGGAGAGTCAAATCTAATTGGTACATTTTTCCCTAGGAAACCCTTCTCACACAAGGGTCAAACCTGAGGTTGCATTAAGACTAGAAGAGTTACTCACCTTGCTTTGTTGGTCTTGGTGTAGAGATTGCACGTATTATGGGGGTCACTTGAAGGTATACCCACAATGATGAGTGGAAGCCTTTCAAGTTGATTTAGGGCTAGATTTCCTACCCTTGTGCGTGGATCATACTGTCGACTATTTCCCCATGCATCACTATTGTAGTTTGTAACCTTAATATCCTATCTCTTTAGGGTATTTACACGAGGTGACTGTGGAGGGGTAAGTCTTCACGGTACCTAGAATCGACATTGGCCAAACTCACTCGGGATCCTTGGAGGGTATACCCACGATTATGTGTGGGAGCTTGCATGAGGGTGTAAGTCCATTAAGCAGGTCATCAACGTAAATTTTCCACCCGCTTATCCCAGCCCCTTCTTGTCTTGATTTCACGACATTGGATTTCATCACCAACTAGTGACTTTGGAATAAGAAGGTTTGTTTGCTTGGTTTGATTCCTAGATTTTATTAGTGAGTGTTGCTTGTTTCCTCTAGTTGGCCATATATTTATTTCGTTCTTTACTTAGCTTGAGCAAAATCAACCTTCATTGTTCACATAGGATGCAAGGGCTACCCCCAGAAGATCCGGAAGGTTACCAACCCTTGCCTCCTAACTCACCAGAAGGCTCTCTAGAGGGAGTACTCAACAACGAGGTAGCTTATGAAGTTGGAAGCACACACTCTTTAGAAGGATTTCAAATTGTTTCAGAATCTTTAGAGGCTTTTAGACTCCCCCCTCTTAGGCCAGATGCGCGTATACTTCGCATGAACTCGGTTGGAGAAATTGTTGTTGTTGATAATACTAGAGTATCTACCGGACCTAACATAAGATCTGGAGTAGAGGATCTGCTTTTTCATAGTGAATCATTTAGGACCCTGGCTCACACTGCTAGAAATTTCATTCCTCATTTTGTTCCTTTGACAGTGTGTGACCTTTACGGTAACCTAGGAGCGAGTCTCGATCAATCTATGGCATCACAAGTGCTTGAGATGTCCGTCACCTACACGGTACCTTTGGACCATTTTACTGGTACTACTAGTACAGTCACCATCGTTTCAGACCAAATTTTTATTGGTTCTCACTCGATCCCTACTCTTCAGATGGCCCATTCTACTATGGTCCCACAAGATACCACAATTCCCACCAGAAATATGGTTATCTCCCAAGCTTCGATTGGGACACCACTTCCATCTAGACCAAATCCATCTCTCCCCCTTGGGTATAGAGTTCTAAATTCTTTTGTTGCTATCCCTACCTAGGTTCCATCTGGACTTTTTGTTCCTCTTGGGTATAATTTTGTTGTTGGCTTTGTTCCTACACTTGCCCGGGTTCTCTCCGGAGGGCTTTATGTTCCTCCTCTACCTTTGCTTGGAGGATCTAGCCCTAGTGGCTCCAATCTAGTTGGAGGCACCAGTCATTTGTTCGCTTCTGGTTACCAAATTCCTATTGGAGGTCAACCTCCAGCTGGGGGGAAACCTCAATTTGGAAGTCAAACTCAAATTGGGACACAACCTCAACTTGGGGGGAAACCTCAGGTTGGACTCCATAACCTATTGTATGGACATAACGTACTTGGATCACAATCCCACCTTTGGAACCTTCTTTCCCAAGGAATTCCACAATCATCTGGGGGGAAGCATCCTCAAGTTAACTCTTTTGTACCCCCTAACTTCGACCAACCATATCTAGGTTCCTTGAATCCCACTTGGGGTCAGGGTATTCAATCTAGTGTCCCTTACCAAGGGAACCCCTCTACCCAACCTAACCTTATGGGATACATGTCCCAAAACCCTCCACAGTCGAGTCTAAAAGGGCTGTCTAATTATTTGCAGACTAATTACGGTGCTACTGGTATACCTACGGGACTTCCTCCTCAAAATTACCATTTTCCACAAGTGAACTGGATTTTTCCTTTCCTGGCCACTTTATACTTACCTGATCTATCTAGGATTCCGAATGATCCTATCTTACACTCTCCTCAATGGCCCGTCATACCGGCCAAGTTACCGTCTGATATTCCTAAATTTGACAATCGAGCAGGAGAAGAGCCTAATAATCATGTTATGAATTTTCATATGTGGTGTTCATCTAACTCCTTAATGGATGACTCCATCAAACTACAACTTTTCCAACAAACTCTCACGGGTTCGGCAACAAAATGGTACATCGAGTTACCTCGAGGTTTATTCAATGATTTTAACACCCTAGCCATGGCCTTTTTGACACATTACTAGTTTCCAATTCGATACGAGACAGGAACTGAAATTTTGAGTTCTTTCAAGTAATCCTCATCTACTCATATTTTTTATCACATCCATGAGTGGAGGAGAAGAAGACGTTTAATCAAAGTTCCTCTTCTTGATCAACTATTATTCGAGTGGTTTACCAAATCACTCATTGGACCTATCGATCATGATGTCGCCATGGGTGGTTTTTTCACCGAAGAACAGGCGATTAGTTGTGCTTAGTATCTTGATCTCGTTTATTTGCAAACGGGAACACTTTACGATTTGATCCCTTACGCTCCTCGTCCTTCCACAAACCCTACCCCAAAACCTCCAACAACCTCTCATGATGTTGATGGTGTGATTGGAACCTTCCACGCTGAGACCCAATCGAAGCACGCCAGTCACACCAATCCAAAACACAATCATTCTAATGCATAAGATACTCCTACTCCTACTCCTTCCACCAATAAGACTACTGAAGTTAATTATGTTCAATCCATGCCTGCCAGAAAGAATAAAAATAAAAATAAAGGAAAGGGTAAGAAAAAGGAGGACAAGAATAATAATCCACAATCTGATAAAGCCAAAACACAAACTGTCGATGAGAAAGACAAACATAAGCCTCATTACCCCTGCCTTATCTGTTGTGATGATCATTACACGAAATATTGTCCAAGATGTTCCGAAGTTACTAAGTTCCTTCAAGGGACCGGGAAACCTTCTACACCTGTCATTTTGTCACAATATTTCCCTTCTCAACAGCAAGCCCAACTGGTCATTCATGACCAAGCTACCCCTTCTACTTCATCCTATGTCCTTATGTGTACCGGTGACTCTAAAAAGAATGAAGTTGTGGTCGCAACTCGAGCCAAGGATTACTCTCTGTTAAAATAAAAATTTGATGATATACCACCTTCATTGGCTCAACCTTCTCCCCCAACTTCACCTCCCAACGATCCTCTTCATCTCGAACGACCAAGTCTCGATCCAGTCCTTCACCCTCATCCCAAGGGCGTTGTTCGAAATTCTACATTTAACCCTCATGCCCGTGCTGCACAAAACTACAGTATTTTATAATATCTTGTGCAAGCACCCTCTGCGATGTTAGCTCTCAAAGTCCTTCAAAGTTTCCCATCTCAATGGAAGGCACTGTTAAAGGCCATCGATGGAATTTATCCCACGAATACTAATCTCATAATATTTGACTTGGAAGATCATGTTCCAAGGCTTCCTCCTCAATCAGCATTCCAAATCCAAGTTGTTGTTGAAAACAAGAACATATGTAGAACTGTTATTGACAAAGGAGCCTCGACTTGCATCATGTTCATTACTTGTTGGAAATCCATTGGCTCTCCTACCCTCACCAAATCACACAATACACTTAAGGCCTTCAATGGTATAGGATTTAACCCCTATAGTGTTCTTTCGTCATTGTCTATTACGTTGGAAGGTAAATCGGTCAATGTTGAGGGTGAGGTCTTTGATGCACCTCTTGATTATAACTTTTTACTCGGTCATAGATGGATTGATTCCATGCATGTAGTTGTGTCTACCCTTTTTTGTGTGGTACGTTTCCCCCGCCAAGGAAAAGTCGTTACTGTTGACCAACTGGCCTTCTTTAATTATGATTCTTGTACTAGCAACGTTCCCTTCATTTTGAAGACACCTCTTGGTTACAAGAATGTCAGTGTGGGTCTTTTGAAAAATTCTACTTTGATGGGTACATTTCCAATCCCACCACCTGATATTCCCCCTCCTTTTTTTTCCTCTATTAACATGATATCCACCACTATTCGTGAAGCCCCTAATTCATACAACCCATGAGTGTTACCTAGCCCTAGTGATTACTCTCGTTATGACAACAAGATGCCTTTAAGTCTGGTCGAGTCCGCTTACCAAGCTATTCAATTGGAAACCCCTTCCCCTCCTTCTCTCTATGATTCATCTCCTGATCTATTTCATGTGATATTTCCTACTGATAAGATGATAATGTCAATCATTTCTATGGAAGACACCCTCTGGGATGATGGACATCATCGATCCATTCTCTTCCTAGAATGCGACACCATAGAGAGTTACCAACAAATTTCGACTCCGTCGACCGTTGTGGTTATTTCCTCAGTTCCTGAGTCATCACATGATGTTTTGTATGAAGGGAACTTGAGAAACATTTCACCTACCATCCCTCTCGACATATCTATTAAACCTGGGGTTGTGGAGAATCTTCATATTGGAGCCTTCTGTTCTACCGATGAGGTCCACGAATACAAAGCCCTTTAACAAGAATTCTGCGACGTTTTCTCTTGGAGTTATGAAGAGATTCCAGGTATCGATCCTGATATCATTGTACATGAGATTAAGACATACCTGGACGCTAAACCCGTTCGGTAGAGACTTCACCTAGTGCACCCATGTAAAGCTGATGCTATCAAGCTTGAAGTTGAAAAACTTATTAAAGTTGGCTTTATCTATCTCGTGGCTTTGACTAATTTGGTATCCAATTTTATTTCGATGAATAAGAAACAAGGTACCATCTGTGTCTGTGTAGATTATAGGGACATAAATAAGGCTTGTCCTAAGGACAATTACCCAACCCCCTTAGTTGACCATATCGTCGACGACTGTGCTGGCAGTGAAATATTCTTTTTGATGGATGGTTTCTCCAGCGAGAATCAAATTAACATCTTACCCACAGACCAACACAAGACTACTTTTATTTTCCCTTGGGGGACCTTTTCTTACTGGAAATTACCCTTTGGTCTCAAGAATGCTGGTGTGACTTTTCAGCGTGTTATGTCCTATGATTTCCATTGTATTAAGCACATTGTGCAACCTTATCTTGATCATTTACCGACGCATTCCATGCATCGCCAAGACCACCCGACACATTTGAGGGCCATTTTCATATGTTGTCGTTATTATCGTATCCGCTTAAACCCACACAAATGTGTCTTTTGTGTGGAGTTTGGATGACTACTCGGTTTTATTGTGTCGATACATGGGATTCGCGTAGACCCCTTGAAGGTTGAGGCTATCCTTAATCTACATCCTCCTTCCACTTTACGCCAGCTCCAAAGTTTGCAAGGGAAGTAAAATTTTTTACGTCGTTTCATCCCAAATTACGCTAAAATTACGAAAGGATTCACTTGGATACTTAAGAAAGGTTATGAGTTTGTATGGGATGATACCACAAACAAATATTTTGAAGCTTTGAAACTTGCCTTAACCCGTACACCCTTATTGTTTCCCCCTGACTATAGCTGGGATTATTTGCTCTACTTAGCTGCTTTAGACTCTACCATTTCCATGGTATTAGTCCAAGAGGATGATTCACATGATTCACATGTGATGTAATATTTGAGTCAGAGTCTCATGACTACCGAGACCAAATACCTCCATGTGGAGAAACTGGCCTTGGAAGTTGTTCAAGTTGTCCAACGTTTTCATCATTATATCCTATTACACAAAACCACTATTATTTTTTATTGCAACCCTATGTAGCATATCCTTACGTGACAATTTCTAGGGGGAAAGTACTCCAAATGGATAGTGATTCTCCAGGAGTTTGAATTAGAGTTTGAACGCGCTAAGTCTAAGAAATTTTTGGTTTTTTCCGAACTGATATGTGACCTTCTCTCCATTGAGATAGGAAATGTGGTAGAGGATTCCTTACCTGATGAATCCCTTTTTCTGATCAGTTTTGATGACATATGGTACGAAGATATCATTATATATCTCCAGACTCAAACTTTCTAGCACGATCTCTCTAGTATAGATCGTCATCGCATACGCTATCAAGATCAATAATACATCATTCTAGGTGATACTCTTTATCACCGTGGTGTTGATTCTATTTTTCGACGATGTCTCGCTTACGACGAAGATGAGAAAGCTTTGAGTGACTGTCACTCTAGAGCATGTGGAAGTCATATGTCTAGGTATGCCACTGCCCAAAATATCTTACGAGCGGGTTATTTTTGGCCTTCTTTATTTAAGAATTGCATTACTGTTTTTCATAAATTCCATGCTTGCCAAACTTATAATAACAAGATCAGATCTCATCCTGCTCCTTTACATCATGTATTTTTCGTTGGTCCATTCACCAAATGGGGCATTGACTTCATGACCTATAACCCTCACTCAGTCAAGGGGCATGGATACATCATTGTAGTTGTGGATTATTTCACTAAATGGGCCGAGGCGATGCTTACATTTGATAACACTAGGAAAACTGCAGCATTTTTCATATTCAATCATATCATTACTCAATTTGGGATCCCTCAAGTTATCATTATTGATCACAGTAATCATTTTCAGAATTTCATGATGTTTGAACTTACTAAAAAGTTGGGTCTTCGCCATGAAAACTCAACCCCCTATTACCCACAGGCCAATGGCCAAGTTGAAGCAATCAACAAAGTTCTCATTACTATGCTTCGACAGATGATAGGAATTCATAAGACAACTTGGAACATGATGTTGTTCTCCGCATTGTGGGCCTATCGGACATCTGTCAAGTCTACCATGGGATTTACACCTTCACCGCTAGTTTATGGTATCGAGGCTATCTTGCCGATTGAATGTGAAATACCATCTTTGAAAATGGTCGTTGAACTTCTTCCCAATACCTCCATTGAAGAAGAGCTTCTTTTTTAATTAATGCAATTAGACGAAAACCTTCATGATGTCGTCCCTAGTTATTGAAAATCAGAAGAAACGTGTTAAAGCCCAATACGACAAGCATGTCAAGCCACGTGTTTTTTCTGAAGGTGATCTTGTTCTCCTTTATGAACAGGATTTTGATTTTCTAGGGGCTGGTAAATTCGAGGCCATGTGGCTAGGTCCTTACATTGTTAAACATGTGTTGGAGAAGGGATCTTATGAGCTAGTCGATTATGATGGAATCCCTTTGAGTGAGCCCAAAAATGGGCTTTACTTGAAGAAGTACTATGCTTAAGTCATTTTTGCATGAGTGCTTGTACTTTTAGTGTATTGTACTCTTGTGTGCTTTTTCGTTGTTTGGTTTCGACCTTCAGTTGCTTACCTTGTTTTGTGCTTGGTTTCCAGATGTCGGTGTCTTCACTACCCTACATTGGCTTCACTGATGGAGTTAGTCGCAGTACTCATAACTTAGCATCTGCTACTTGGGAAATATATGCACCTACAAATGAATTGATTAGTCTTCATAGTGTTTGCCTTGGTCATGCAATTAACAATATCATAGAATACAGTGCAATAATCGAATTATTCACCAACGCTATGTCTCTTGGAACCTGTCATCTTGTTTTATGCCTCCATTCACAATTAGTAGTCTTACAGTTGAGTAATTCCTACTCCATTCGAAGTACTACATTATTAAGGGTATATTTACAAATTCGCCTCTTGGAACGTCATTTTGATTACATTGAATATCAACACATTCCTAGATGTCTAAATACATTAACAAATGCATTGTCTAATTATGTGTTAGACAAACATTTGAGAAATTTATAAAATCCAATCACACTTTGTATATACAACAAGTTAGTCAGTAGAAACCCCATATATATATATATATAACGATAAAAGTTTTTACAAAAATAGTTTTTGTCCGATGACCAAAATGTCAAAAATGTGAAGCACATGGATTCATATACAAATATAGCATCAAGGATGTTTCTCATGATAACACGCGCCTACTCGTGCTACTCTACGGAGCATTCAACCGATGGACTCAGACACACCCACTGTATGGCGCTAGTAGCGCGTCGGGATCTCATCAATGGAGGCATCTAGGATGTTCACTGTCAACCCCTCCAAGTTTTTCTCTATAGCCTCATAGTCAACAGTGACTAATCCTGCTACCTTGACTCTCTCCCCTCGCCTTTGAATGGGAGATGAACCTAGAGGTCGATGAGGTCCCACATATGCAACATTAAAGAGATTTTTGATTAGTCATCAGATAAAAGACATGAAAAACATTTCATATTTAAAAATTACAAAAAAATTATAAAAACAAAATGTGCTTCTTACCTATGTTCCCCCACTGAGAACCTTCAGGAAGAACCAAGTCTGGATCACCTTGGAATTCCAAACTAGAATATGTGTAGTAATCTACCATGAGCATCTGGGGCCTCAACCAATCAAAGAAAATGTCATTATACCTGACGATAGGCCTAGTCACATACCGATCCATGAGGTCACACCACCTCTTCATTCTTGGATCTTGTGGGGCCGATATGCCCCACTCTACCTGTAGGGGTAAGTGTGGAACCCTCTATTGGGCTCTAAAGATGTCTTAAAATATAACCTCTATGCATCATCCAAAGTTAGGCGTTGGCGCAAGTGTTTTACTTGTTTCCTACGTAGGTTCTTACCTTCCGTTTTCAATACCCGTCCTCCAGAGATGCAACCCTTGCAAAGGTACAAAAATCGTAACAAAAGGAACAACAATCATTCCGTTCAAATGAATAGAAAAAGGAACAACAATCGTGACAAGGGAACGACAGTCGTTATATTGGGCCGAACTAATGTTGTATTAATTGAGTTGTAGTACTTTCCCAACTATCTAATTTGTCAAACCAAGGTTCGTAAACTGACGAAGCACACGCAAACTATATGCAAGATTGAAGTGAGACTAATCTAATCTAAAGTTTAAGCTACAACTGAAATTGAATCATTAATATAACACACGACTGAAATAGAATCATTAATCTAACACACGATTGAATTATAATCATTAATCTAACACATGACTGAAATAGAATCATTAATCTAACACACGACTTGGAATTGAATTAATCTAGTTGCGTAAATGAAATTAATCCAGGAATGGGAAATTGCGTGAAGGAAATTAATCTAGAAATGGAGAACTACATGAAGGAAAAGCATATACAACAAGTGAAGAGTTGAATGGCACACCAACACATGAGAGCTCTCACCAATGAAGAAGTCTTACATTCAATAATCAAATCAATATTCATAAAAGAATAATGAAAGCATGAAAACCAAAACCATGAATCAAATCTAAGAATCCCTTTCTCTTTTGAATCCTAATGACTACCATTAATGACTACTCAAATAACTCTAAGTACATCCTAATTGAATTCTCATGAAGAGAGAGCACTCTCTTTTATACATGAGATCCTTGAAGATAAGATAACCATCTCATTATTATAGATCCAATTTTCTCTCAACCTATTTCCCATTATTACAAAATATAATCCCTTCAACTACTCACACATATCTCTCATATATATTGGATAAGATATTCCAACCAAATCTACATGATCTTCTCCTTGGAATGGGCTTGAATTATCTCCTCAAATATTGAAATGGTGGAGGAAGTATTCGAGAAGTCTTTTGAATTAATCCTTCACATATTCCTACACATTACAAAGCTCACACATATTTGAGATATATATGAAAACATGTTGATTTTCTAACATTTAATCACAAATTCCTTTTAAATACTAAAATGAATAAAGTGGAAAACAATCAGGTGAAACCCAACTATATTTATGGAAATGATATCGTGAAAGGTTAATGGGGTGATGAAACGTGAAGAATAATGAAGAGAAAGGTGGATGGGAATAGGACAATTCTGAGCCCCAACACCCTCTCCAGGAAGAATGACACCAAAATCAATCTGTATCTGAATTGTTTCAAGTCACCTCTCCTACACTTGGTCAATTTTTTCTTCATGCTTCTGAGAACCCCATCACTCTAGTTGAAAACTCGAGGCTCCATGCATTCCAGCACATACTGGAAGTCCATCTGAAGGGCCATATGGGGAGCTACACTCCCCGCCATACGTGCGATGGTGTACAAGATAGTCCATAGAGGTAAGTAACAGATGTCTCAGATAGTGACCTTCCTGCTATGTCTCTTAGCACCTGACATGCAATGTGCACTGATATAGTGGCTCATAGGTTCTCCACCTCCTCTACTATATGTCAGTGTGACTCGATCCCCTCAGCGAGACAACCTGATCAAGAAATAGATATCATCGATATCTATCTCCAGAATGTGAGCCCCCACACAAAATACCTATTGGTCTACATACCACATATGGACTAAGTACTCTAGTAATCTCAACTAGGCCCTCATGCCCTGGATCTTGAAGAATTTTAGCAGTCCACACTACCAAAGAGAATTTACTGTTCCCAGGTCATTCCCGATAAAGTAATATTCATTCTCATGTTCTGTCTCTCACCATTCCAACATCCTTACTATAGAAAACTTGAAATGAAACATTAAAGAGGCATTAGTGTCCTCATATTTATCTTGGACCCTTTTTATTGGAAGAAGCATCTTAAAAACATTTTTACTTTGTGCACGTCGCAGGCTAACTAGCCCGTACAGTGCGAAGTCATCGCACTAAATATTAAAGGTCACCTGCGATGACCCTGGATCGTCGTAGGGCACCTGCGACAACCTCCGGGCACAATTACCCTACAAAATGCAACCTAAAAAGACATTTCTAACCAATGAAAAGAAAAAATGAATCCATGAAAAGTTGAAGGAGATGAAAATTACATGTCCTACGGAGACCTTTCGCCAAATGATCAACCGTGCCTCTCACAATCTGCGGTGGAAGTTTGAGGTAAAAAGGGGGTTTTGGGAACAAAGTTTGGGTGGAGTAATAATGAAATGGTAAAAATAAGTTTTTACCCAATTTTATTAACTTTTTACTTTTTCCATTTCATTTTTTATATTATTTTATGTATTTCACCTAAACCCTAGACTTCTAATGGTATTACATGTGTTTGATTTTTCGCAGGTGAGAAATCTAGGAGTGGAATTTGAACAAGGACACATCTTTTGGGTTTTGTTTTATACATTTGTCGTCTGTAAAGATCCTTTTAGAGTTTTTCAGGAAAAACTCCGAGCATAGTCTTTGTTCCTTCTCATGCTCGTAAATCAATGAGAAGGTAACTGAGTATACTTTTTTCGTCTTTTCATACTCTTCATGGTAACACGAAAAACGAAACCCATGGACTATCCTTTAAGCTCTTTTCACCCTCCGTAAAAACGAAAATATTGCCGAGCGACCTTGCTCTTTTCACGCTCATAAAAGTATTTGAAGAAAACATTGATGGGTGGTATATTATTTCTTTTTCAGTCTCATCAGATTAACTTGCAAAAAAGGAACTTGTGGAGTCCTCTTTAAGTGTTTTTCAGACTCTCTAAACATGAAAAACCACTGATTTTTCTCTCTTTGGACTCGTTAAACAAAAAACAAAAGACCCATATGGGAATGAACCACTCCTTCTTAGGGTTCGTTAAACATACTCCGAGGGACTCGTCCGAAGGATGAGATTACATCAAAAAGCATGTATTATTCTCCTCAAGCTTGCGTAAAAATAAAGAGGTACTCGCCATAAAGTGGGGGAAAATTTGGGAAAGAAATGTGTCTCTGTAACCATGTTAGTGGCAGTAATAGTCTCTCTTGAACATGACACCCCCCTTCATCATTTGAATCCGGGTTGGGAAATCCATTCGTCTCTTGTTTGACTATCCGCATGTCCATATGTTGGGTCCTCCTTGATTCAAAGCTGGCAAGTCCATTGTTGTGTCATTCATATGTTCAAGAGAATTCCAACCTTAATAAGCCTCCTATTGAGTCATCCATATGCAGTTATAAATTTTATACCATGTCAGCCTTCCCTGTGTCAGTTTCGAATCATTTCATGCTCTGATCTATCTCAAATCTGTTACTCATTTCATGGCATTGATGGGGTATGCATCAAGGCCCTCCTTGACGAGTCTTTTCCTGTCGACTTCATCTCATTATCCAGGAACAAGACTTATAAATCATTCAGTGCCTTAGAGCCTGCATGCCTCAATGGCAGGTTTCTCCGCTTTCGACAGTGGGTTCACATCATTGGCCCCTGATTGGAATATTCTCTCGAGTGTTCGACTTCAACTCCTTTATTCACACTTCTTGGATTGTACTGGGTACCTTGAGAGTCATTGACATCAATGGCGATTTCACTCGCACTTGTTAACAGTTCTCATCATTGACAGGTAATCAAGTGGTTTCTACCATGTTCGACTTCAACACTTGTAATCATATGGATAGAATCGTACTTAGGTATGACGGAAATGAAGACCCTGGATCATACCATTCTGGTCTAGGTTGCGACAGAGTATTCATGATTTGTATTGACACATAGATCCACTTTGTATGTCTCGTCGCTATGTCCGAATTTGAATTATTTAATGCATAGATCCACAATGTATTCTGGGTGGCTATGTCGATCCACAATGACATGAATCCACATTTTATGTATAGTGGCCATGACTCATTTAACACTTTGTAATCTAAGTATGGGAATTCCTAACTCAGATGATGGTATATTATTATGTTGATGCTTGACTGTTTGCAGGTTCCTGACTGATGCGCTCCTTATTTCTGACACACACACATTTTACAAAGTATTTCAGCTGTCACAAATTCTAGCCTCATACTTTGGGGGGCATTATGTTACACATTATTTTGGTCATCTTAGTGATCCACTGACAAAATGTGTTCATGTTCCCAAAAAGATCCTTTCTCCATGAGGAAGGTGACTTACTTCCTTTTCCAAAAATCCTATTAAGGAAGGTCATCGCAAGATGCATCATAAGAAGGTTGCAATGATGCTTGGTCATCGCACTCTTCCCTAAAACTAGTTTGCGATGTCTCCATAGGCTGCTCTATAGCTAGGGTGCGACGATGCCAAAAGGATAAGAACAGGTCGACCTTCACGAAATTTCTAGAAGGGAATATTCTATAAGGTAAGGTGGCATCTGTATGGTTGGGATCCTACTCGCTTATCTAATTTGGTGGGATCATCCTAATCTCTTCAACCATCTCTCTTTCCCCTATATAAAGAGGGATTTCTCATGGAAAAGGATAAGGTTAATGAAGGTTGAATTGGCTAAGATTGTATGGAGAATTCTGCATTGGGTCATTCTTGAGAGCTTCATTTCAGTTCATCAAGTCATTGTGGATCTTCTTCATTCAAGTTTGGAGAAATTGTGTGTGTTGGAGCAAAGGGTCATCGGAAGGGGACCTTGCAACATCAAGGCTTTGGTTGTAATCTCCACTTTCATGATTTATAATACAGTGATATGTTTCTTTCCCATAAAACTCATCTCATTTTATTGTATGATTCCTTGATCACATACATAGGTTCTCTTTGAGTATGCTATATTTCTTTCACTTTGGTTGGCTTGTGTTCTCTTGCAGATATAATATCACAGGATCACTAGAGTGGAGCTAGGATGACGACATCAATAGGAAGCGATATTTAAAGAGCATGTCACCTATCTTTCGTTTGATAGTAAACTCAATGATTAGAGCTGAGGGAAAGCGTCATGTCTTGTTCTTTTTTGTTCTAGATCTAGGTGGATCTAGGGAGATCTATTTATGTACGAATTTACCGATAGGTCCCATAACAAGGATAGATTATGTAGAAACCATACAAGCCACATGTCAATTGAAACTCCACATAGAGTGCCTCTTTCTTTATACTTGTATCATTTATATACTAGAGAAAAGAGAGCAGAGCAACCTCACCTTTTAGTTGGGTTTTCTCCCACACTGGGTTTCCCTGGTCATATCTTGTGTTTATTTATGGATTGTGTGAGTTTTTATTTATTTTTATCTATTTTTCTCATTTGAACTATTTCATACATTTTGTTAAGAAGAAAACTAGTAATCAAGAGTTTGAGATCTAAAGGAAAAATAACCTTAATAGTAAATATTTTGGTTATTTATCATATATGTTGTGACAAACTGTTCGAGTGGAATATCCACAACAATCTACAGATCATATTGGTATCAGGGAAGGTTTTTATTTTGGGTATTTGTGGGAAGTTGCAGGATCTAGGAATCACTTAAAGAGAAGTTGCAGAAACCCTAGACATGGCAGATGAGTATGTTCATAATAACCCTCAAGATCTAGCAGAAGAGAGATTTTAGCGGTTGGAAGTGCATGTGGTAGATATCAGTCACAATATGAACCTCAGCATGGAAGCTCTAGCAAGCAAGCTCGGACTATTCAGAGATGATGGAGGCTCTAACTCAGAGAAAATATCGGAGGGGAAATCGAAAGATCCGAAAGACTCAGGAAAGGAGTTACAAAAATAATTTGAGAAAGAGAAGTCGAGTTCCAATTTTGTGAACCCTTCACACTCCCTATTAAAAATTGAAGTGAAAGTGGTTACAATCATAAGCATTCGAAGACATTGGATGAAAATTTGATCTATATACAACACTGTTATAATAGAGTAGTGCACACTTCTACTGGTAAGTCACCTTTCAAAACTTTCTTTGGGTATTTTCCACCTTGACCCTTAGAAGTTGTATATGGAAAATAAGAAGGAGTGAGGGAGGACCTCACAAGAGATGGATTAAAGGTAGAAATATTTGTTGATAAGATCAATAAGATCACTTTGAAAGTACAAGAGACACTGAAGAAGTCACAGGAAAAGTACAAGGCTAGACATGACTAACACAGAACAAAGAGAACATTTAGAGTGGGAGATAGAGTATGGTTACAATTAAATAAGGAAAGACTACATGGTCCTCGTAAGAAGATCAAGGCTTTGTGGTATGGTCATTTTCAGGTATTAGAAAAGGTGGGAGATAACACCTACAAACTCATTCTACCCCCATACATAAGCATTTACTCAGTAGTGAATGTGGATAATCTCAAACTCTTTGAGCCTTCCATATTGGATTAGAAGGAGGAGTAAGTCCTACCTTCCATAGAGGACTTAGCACTAGATGCTCAGGTAGAGTTGATAGAGGACATAGTTTTTAAAAAGTTTTCTATAGCTACAAGAGAGTGGCAACATGACCTTTGGCATATTGGGTTGAAAGGACATCTTCTAGGAAAAGCAAAGTGGTTCTCTAGGGAGAAGGTAGAAGAAACATTTCCTCACCTCATTCAATAAAAATTTTGGAGACCAAAATAATCACTAAATGGGGAGATATGATCCATATTGGATCATCATATTGTTTTTCATCTATCTCAATCCTTATAGAGCGAAACAAATTGGAGGAATCATCTTGGAGGGTCATTTTAGTGGCAGGTCCTATTTTGGAAAATTGGGGTCTGGAACCTTTTGGGGATATTTTGAGGAATCAAACAACATTTTTTGGGTTAAATTTTTTTGATCAAATATTAGACCCTATGATGTTACTCTACACATTGATACATTTCCAACGGTGCAAAAATCATGTCAATCGGAGCTCGTATGCAAAAGTTATGCCTTCCACAAGTTAACCTATTGTGTTGACCACCATGGTAGGAGAGGATGCCATGCCAAGCCCATTTAATCACGTATATGGGGCTAGCCACGTATGTAATTTCAAGAATATTCTAGAAGTTCCAAAACACTATCATAATTGAGGGTTGAGGAAGTCAAAAACCTACCCCTAGATGGTTATTAGGCTATGTTAAATACCAGGCAACTAGGAGGAGAAGGGGTTCCATTATTTTTCATTGTATCTTGTTCCATAGTTGAGAAAAACATCTGAGAGTGGTATTCTATGAGAATAATAGAGGAGGAGAGACTATGGAGCATCTATACAAGCCACAGGTCAAAGGAAACTCCACAAAGAATGTTCTTTCTTTGTACTTGCATCATTTCTATACCAGAGAAAAGAGAGCAGAGAAGCCTCACCTTCTAGTTGGGTTTTCTCCCATATTGGGTTTCCCAGGTCATATCTTTTGTTTATTTGTGGATAGTTTGTGTATTTATTTATGTTCTCTATTTTTCACATTTGAACTATTTCATATGTTTTCTTAAGAAGAAAACTAGTAACCAAGAGTCTAAGATCTAAAGGAAAAATAACCTTAATAATAAAGATTTCAAATATTTATTAGTTTTGTTGTGATGAATTGTTCCAATTGAATATCCACAGTAGTTTACAGATCAGAAAGACTTTGTATGAATCTAGATTTATCAAGCTTTGAATGATTCTTAGGCTTCATAAAGCTGGAATTATGGGGGGGTGTCACGATGACTTAATTTCACCTTCTGAATCTCCAAAGCTGTGTGTTGATTTGGGGGGGGGGGGCATGTTGGAACATCAAACATTGATGGTTCATCACACATATCCTGGGTTCAATCGAGTGAGTGGTTGACCTACATATTGATATAGGCGGTCAAGTGATCAACCGTATCTCTACATCAGTCAGTCGAGTAGGCGACATGCCTATCTGTTGGACAATAAAAAAATAGCCAAATATAGTCGGGTAGTGGATCGACCAACCTAGCATTCAATTACAAGTTGGAAACATGGACGATCAAGTCAATATTACTTATCAAGATGACTCTACAAAGAGGATTTGGCGGAGTCAACTCTAGAAACCAACGGTTACATGTGGACAAGATCTTCCAGATTCTATGAAATTTGGTTAGATCTCAAGGATATAAATAATAGACCTAGTGGGGTATTATCATCAAGCGATCAATGTGATATCATACAGAGATATCAAGGTCCAATATGCATTGTGATTTTTTTATCACAGTGCACTTTTCTTAAGTGTCGTAATGATGTCTTTAGACACCAACTTTGTTTTCAAAATTTTATTCCCTCTTCGATTATCCGCATAAGCTTATGTCTATTTCATTACAGGTTCCACCCCTTTCCCCAACAATTTGTAATATATTGGATAGATTAAATGTTTTATAAAACATGGCATTGATCCTGATAACAATTCAATATCGTAATCCAATGATTTGGCATCGCTCACTCAATTCATTTTATAATTATAATGAACATTGCTGAGGAAAAGGCATGGAGAACCTTACTCAAGCATTTTCAGATCTCGTCAGGCTAGGACAAGATAGTTGGAAATGTAACCTGGGGTTTATAGCCTCGTAATGATCTCTTAACCCACAAATATTAATTACAAAAAACTAATGGTGGATTTTATGTGTTTTATATATGAATGTAACAAGAAATAAACTTTAAACAAAGTTACATAAAAGTATACAAGAATTTATACAAATGTATATATGGAGATCAAAGAAAAAGAATGAACTAGATCATTAAACACATATGTGAGACTCAACAATAATCATATTTTCATTTATTTCATTTCGAGATACAAAAACTGAGTTCTCTCTACAAACCCCTGCGAGGGTAGAGACCCAAATCAAAATTAGAAGCCTTCGATGGGCACCATACAAAAATACCATGAAAATCAAGAAGAAAACCGAAGATAGAAATCTGGATCAACTTTTCATAAGATGTTGTCACTTGACTCTGCAAGATATTCTTTATCATTCATGAAACTCAATTCATGCACAAACCAAAATACACTGAATATCAAAGATAAATCAAAAGCCTTAAAACAAGTTGTTGAAATATGTGATTTGGTTCTTGAATCATGTTGCCTTCAATAAGACCCTGTTGTCATCAAGAGGATTAAGTTTTCTAGAAAACTCAAAATGAATGACAGTTGAAAGTATCTCACTAATGCAGAGAAAAAATTTATGGTTATAGTTCTCCTTCTATTCTCTCCCCCTTTTTCTCTTCACTTGATTGAGCATTTATCCTCCCTCAATAAGTTATGGTAGTTGAACTACCTTTCTTTAATTAAGCTAAATTAGCTTAATTAATTAGTTTGAGCGAAACAATAAATAGTAATATATAAATAAGGGTCTAATTAATAATAACTAAATAGGTGGGACCCCTTGTGTTATCCACATTTTTGGTTATCAAGATGATGACATGATAATGACATGGTGATAGAAGATCTAACTCTTCTTTAAGATCATTTTCATGAAGAAAGTTACACTTATCAGCTTCTCAAAATTACACTTTTGAAGATAGTACGCAGGTTACATATATATTGTCCTGCGGAAATACTTGATTTCCGCAGGTTGCATTCAGTCTGACTGCGGACTTTCCGCACTGTGTTAATGGTCAGGGTGCGGAAATGTTTCTTAAGAGAGAAAACGAATAAGTTCTCGATCCTTCTAGAAGGAATCTTCTAGAGGGATGAGTTGGAGTTCGAATGGTTGGCAAATTAATGAATCTCCAGATATCTTGGGATTACATTCTATCCAAGTAACTA
>JZKD02S2436213.1:28167-48854 GCA_000966675.3 Picea glauca
TCAATACTTTAGAACTAGGGAAAGAGTAGTATTCTGTCACAGTTTGTTCCAGATCCAGGTGGATCTGGGGAGATTGGTCTGTGTCCGCACTCACGAATTTATCCTTGAACACCTTGTGACTCCCATTATTTTCTTTGATAATCATCAAATATAAAATTAATCATTTGAATCACATAAAAAATATCCAAATCATTTAAATAAAAAATATCTCCTTGTAACTCTCACTTCATATATATACTCAATTATAAATATCACCAGAATATAATCATGTCCCAAAATAGCATCATATCCAAACTGTCCAAAATGCTAAAAATATATGATGTTGTCCTAAACAGTGCCAAAATAGGAGTGTTGTCCACAAAATAAAAGTAATCATAACCAGAGATTAAAATCCATACTTACTATGAGAAGCATTTTGCTTCTTATCACTGTTGTTCCCTTTTGAATTTTCTGTAACATCCCTTATCTGGTTAGAGCCTTGAGGTTGAATTTCACTAATGACATGGGAACAATCATATTTATTATGGAGGTGAGAGGAAACTAACTTGTAGAGTCATCAGTCGAGCTGTAGTGAGTGGCTATTTTGTTCCCTTTTCCTGCACAGGCTCGGGGACATTTGTTTTTAATCTTTTACTGGCATGTGATGATTGCACAAGTGAAACAACAGGCTCAACTTGGGTGAAATGATTTTTTGGTGGTGGTGGGGGTAATTTCAATGATGTAATGGGCCAATCGTGGTGGTGAACAACAAGTTGATGCACAATTTATTTTCACCTATTGTTGGTGGGAAGCTCTGGTCGCATCGACACATGTGGAAGAAAAAGAATGCCAAGAAAATTCTAAGGAGGTTGGAATGGGGATCTTTCAGGTCGGGATTGCAATATACCATGGCCAACCAAATTGAAAAACCCATCTTGAAACAACTGGTTTAACTCTTGTGGATCAACATCGAAGTGAATAGAAAATCGATGCCTTCTATGGCCTCGTTGTCAGTTACCTCTGCCTCTATTATTCCAGCCATTATTGCCCTTGCTGAAAAAACTCATCCTGTAGCAATATTTAATCAGTCATGAAGTTGATAATAACCCATACATGAAACTCCACTTAAATAAATCAATATTTGGTTCTATTATTTACTACAAGACACATACAATCCATCCATAAAACTTTCATTTATTAATTGTCATACGAACATGGAATTGCTAGGGTCATTGGGAGTATGGGGGGCTTGTATTTTGCGTAAAATGGTATCATGGATGGGGAAAGATTCATGAATACTGTTCAAGAAATCAATAAAAACAATCAATTGAGTATCTAACCATCTCCCAGAACACCAATCATCAATTAACTTCCACATCATTTCATCTTCATTTCCATACAAACCTTTCTTAAAAATGAGTACCACAGAACAAGGAGTGAAAAAAAATATATTTGGGATAATGAGGGGAGTGTTTTTGATGTAAAATGGTATAATGGAATGGAATCCCATGGATATTTTTCTAATATATCAAAAAATTCCATCTTCGACATCAATTAAAATTCAAAACCCTTTACTGTTTCAAAATTGAAATTCAACACTATGTTTCCAAAAATCCAGAGCTGGGGTTTCACTTCAAGGCTGCTCATTTGAATTTAGAAATTGCATTGCACAGTAATCATTTCATAATTTATTGCCCAATAATCATTCAACGGTAATAAAACATCTTGCACACAACAAAATCAAGGAGACACAACATCACAATAATCACAACCAACAGTCGAGGAATGGACAAACTGTGGTCCACGATATTAACACTAGTACATTTTAAATCACTACAGGATTCCACGAAGTTGCCACAAAATGGATCCCAGAGTATAACACTATTTCAATTGAAATTTCAAATAACCATGCTTCCAAATTTCCCTTTGATTCCAGTTTGCAAGACTCATTCAATTTGTATATAATTCATGCACATAGGTACTCTTTGCATATGGAATCAAACACATAGCAAGTCATATCCTTTAAAAATATTGTTGCAACGTTTCCATCACCCAAAATATTTCCTCGTGACATACTATATTACAAAAACGAATGAGTGGGATTGACATTCTTTCTAACTTCGCACAGTAAATAATCAACAAAACCCATGACCAAAAAGAGCATGAACAGGGAATTTATTAAATTCTTGGTTGGCCACCTCCACACTATTTTCCAAATATAGGGTTTGATATAAAATTATCAACAGTGATGTGGTATAGGAGGGAGATCTTACCAAGTTTGAGGGTTTGGACAAAGGAGTACCTTTAATAGCTTAGTACCACCATAAATTTCTACATTCGCATTTACAAAGTTGATACGAGGGCACGAGCATGGTAGCCATGAAATTCATAGAATTAAATGACAGGAAGATTTTCCAAATAACCCACAGGACGCGAGTTGTGATAAAAAAATTATCGAACAGAGAGGAATCACAAAAACAAAACCATAGGCAAGGCAGACTCGAGAACTTCCCAAACAATATCGATTTTCACAGGTAGAACATGAAGCAACTACAAACAGTAAGAGACACCCACATCATTTTCAATGAGAATAGTTCACATACAAATTCCACAGAGATCAAAATTCACTAATAATCCATACACAGTCGAAAATCCCACATATCATAACTTTGGAAATGCACAGACAACGAGCAAAATCAAGAGCTAATCATTGACTTAATTAAAGAGCAGAGAGAAAAATCCATGGATGGAGTAGCAAGAAACCCCATACCTGTGTGTAAAATTTGCCAAGGATAATCGACCAAGTATGTATACTTCTTCCATGGCTGAACAAAGCAGAGAAAAAAATACCAACAAAGAACAAATTTGAAATGGCTAGGGTGACGGTCTCAAGGTAGGTTAGATTGGCGTGTATATACTACACGTCGTATCTATAGTTACACATTCATCCATGGCCAATACGAGAAAGATAACCATACAACAGATCAACCACTAACTCCAAATCAATTTAATGCAAGTTGAATACACCATAGTTTTCCTATGTTTCAAACTTACAAATGCACCAACCCTTTCAAAACCCCAATGTAACATACGTCAAAAACTTGCTAGGGATACTATGTCCCAACCTTTAGACTTCCAATTTAAACAATGCACACAACCCTTGTAGCATTAAAACAAGGTAATCACCATACCACATACCATATGTAAATTGAAAACTAGAGTGTATATCCTTCATCAAACTAAATGCAACATAGTAATACTTGTGAGAGATATATAAGACAACATCATTTCTTCTTAAGTCACATCGCCCATAACATCGTGTGATCAATTTTCGACGGCAATTTAAAAACAAATGAACTATAGAGCTCGTATTGCAACCAAGTCATAATCACATAAAATATAAGTGTCATCTTTTCGTCATAGTCACACATGGGTCCCACATATTAGTATATTATTAAACATAAATAAATAATAAGGCGTTGCAACCATTTGCAAGAAGGTACCCTACATTGCGCTTTTGGGCGTCAACAAACTGATGACTCCATAGGGAAAATTGTTTCCAACAGATTAAGAACTGAGAATGATTGGTTTCGAAGACCAGGGAAAATGGATCAAAGAGTTATTGACAAGAATAGTTATGCAACAGGGGGAAAAAGATGGTTTAAGGGAAATAATGAAACGAGATTTTGGGAATAACTCATGAAAAGTGGTATGTGTGAGGGGGTTTGGTCCTATATGCATAAAATTCGATCAATACATAGAAAATAATGTTTCTTCATGTTTTAAAGATAATTTTTTTGATATGCTCTTTTGAATCTCAGGATGGAGGGAAGAAAGCGATAGTAGAAAATAGGGAAGAAGACCAAATCATCTATCTTACAACAGTACTGAAAGAAAAAAGCAATTCTTGCGATGTCTAAAAGGAGGACATCATGACAACTGTGTAAATTTTATTTTTATTGATCAACAATACTTACAGAATGACATTGTTGTAGTAAAACTCATCCAAAATTTATTTTTGATAAACAAAAAACGAAATGGCAGAAATTGAAGCAACATAAAATGAAACGACAGAAATTCAAAATTCAATTGAACAAAGAAAAAAAATAAGTAAAACAAAAGTATATATACAAAAGTGATTTTCATACGACGTTTAAAAATCAAGTTGGTTCCACATAATGTTTCAAGTGGGAACCATTGGTACTATAATAAAACAATCGCTCTTCCAAATCCTTTAAAAGGTAAGAGTTTGTGCCTAGGACAAAAACAATTTTGAAAGGAGCTAGCCATAATTTTTGAAACTTTGAATGTCTTCCGCTGTTAGCATGGGCTGAGTCCCAAAGTAATACTTTCTCACCTACCTTAAATTCAACAGCTTTCTCTTGTCTGTTAAAATGTTTTTTTATAGTTTGTTGCCTTCGCTTTATGTTCTGTAGGGAAAAATTCATTTACTCTTCTAGGTCCAGCAATGCATTTATCCTTTGAAAAACATTGGAATAATTTAATTCTTCAATATTTAGCATCAGCCATAAATAAGAGAGCTCTGAATTAGTAGGAAGAATAGTCGCTTGTCCATATGTGAGCTGAAAGGGAGCACAACCTGTGCTTTCCTTGATGGTAGTGTGATTTTCCTAGAGAGCGTAAGTGAGGAGTGTATGCCACTGGCGAGGTTTATTTTCTATTTTCCTCTTGATGATCCTAACCAAGTTTTTGTTAGTAGACTCGGCCTTCCCATTTCCTTGGGGGTAATAGGATGATGAAGTGAAAATTTTAACCCCTAATTTAACCAGAAACTGAGTTAACTTTGCATAAATGAAGGTTAGGTCGTTATCCGTAATGATTTCTAGTGGAATTCCAAATCTGGAAAAGATATTAGTTTCTAAGAAATAAATTACCTTTTCATCTTGTGCATGCTTAAGAGGGACAAACTCAGTCCACTTCGTAAAATAATCTGTAGTTGTAAAAAAAAAATGTGTCCTATGGAGGACGAAGGATTGATAGGACCAATAAAGTCTAGGCCCCATTTAGAGAAAGGGGAATCCGGGAGGACAAGTTGTAAAGGCATGGCTAAAATATATTCTTTCCCAACAATTTTTTGACATTTATCACAAGATCTTGCAAATTTGTAGGAATCGAAAAATATCGAAGGCCAATAGTAACCATTTCTTATAATTTTAAAGGCAGTAAATTAGTAGAAAAATGCCCACCAGTTTGTATGATAGTATGATATAATCTGATGATCCATGAACTTCCTATAACAACTTATGTGCTTCTTCATTATTCACACATCAAAGTAATAAACCATTAGCATACCTTCTAAACAAGAAGTCTCCCAAAATGATATACCTGGAAGATTTGAGGCAAAGTCTTCTTCTCTAGTGAGGATCTAAGTTATCTAGGATTTTTTTATGTTGCAAGTAATACACCATATTTTTATACCAAGGGTGTTCAGTTATATAAATATTTTGATTTTCAATATAGAACAGGGATGAAAGAGGATTATCTTGGTCATCAAGTTCTTCACTTGGTTTAGGGTGTTGAGCTAAGTGAAGGGCTAAGTCTCGTCCCTTGATTGTTTTTGAAGTCATGATGGTTAAATGATGCTCATGGATTTTGGCAAGACGATGTGCAATCTTTCCTGAAAGACAAGTTTGTGAGAGAAGAAACTTGACAATAGGCATAGGGACTCTTACCTACATATGCTTGCCTAGAATAAAGTGGCAAAATTTTTCTATAGATTTAACAAGAGTGAAAGCATGTTTTTCAATATAACAGTACTTGATTTCATCGTCTGATAAACTCTGGCTCATTTAAGCTATAGGTTTTTTGTTGTTTTGATCATCATTTTGTAAGAGGATAGAATAAATTTTTTCCTCGGTGGCATTGGTATATACAATAAATTATTTCTCAAAATACGGTTTTTCCAGAATGAACCCGGAGCTGATTGCTTTCTTAATCCTAAGGAAATCATTTTCAATGTCATTTATCCAAGAAAAAGAACGATCTTTCTTCAGAAGATTATGAGTTGGCTTAACCATCACAACAAAATCTGGAACAAACCTACGGACGAAATTGATAATGCCCATAAAATCTTGGACTTATTTATTGGAGGTGGGAGCAGGAAGATTAAGAATCACAACAATCATTTCAGGGTCAATGCTTATTCTTGAATCAGAAACAATATGACCTAGGAGCTTACCTTTAGTGACTCCAAAAATAGAATTGGAAGGATTTAAAAAAATGAAAAATTTTCTACAACGCATGAGAACATTTCTAAGATGATCAAAGTGATCTAACCAGTTCTTTGAATAAACAATCAAATCATCGAGATAAACTTGGATAATTTTACCGATCATATCTTTAAAATCTATTTGCATAGGTCTTTGGAAAGTGGCACCTGCATTAGACAAGCAAAAAGGAAGATGTTCATAAGAAAATGTGCCAAAGCGTGTAGTAAATGTGGTTTTATATCTATCCATCCTTTTTACTTTGATTTGATTATAACCAAAAAATCCATCAAGTAAGGACATCATTTGTGACCTTGCAACTTGTTGTAAAATCATTTCCATATCAGAGATAGGAAAATAAAATCTTTGACACTCGCTCTGTTTAATGCACGAAAATCAACGCATAATATGATCTAACCAGTAGTCTTTCTAACAGGTACCAAATTTGAAACCCATTTGGAATATTTAACTGGAAAGATTATACAAGATTTTAATAATTTTTCCAACTCCTTCCTAATGGTGGCTTCGAGTGCGGGGTTAATGGGTCTTTGTTTTTTCCTAACTGGTTTTACTCCTTCCTTGATAGGAATGGCATGTTGTATAAGAGCAGGATCAAAACCACAAATATCCTCGTATGACCATGCAAAAACATATTGAAATTCATGGAGAAGTTATGTGAATTTCAGCTTTTCTTCGTCAGAACATTGGGAACCTGGTTTAACGATCTTTGGAGACTTGGGTGTCCCAAGGTTCAAGGAAATTGTATCACCCACTTTCCTTCTCGAATCCTCTTTCTTATGTATCTTCTTTTTTCCTACATCACTCGATGAAAATGAAATTTCAAGAGGAGTCAAGCCCTTAGGAAATATATCATCTTCAATGGATATGATTTCCTTGGGCCTAAATAGTTCATTTTGTATGAAGGCACAAATTCCTTCATCATTTGGGAAGACTTTCCATGATTCCATGTTATCAAGTATATGAGGAAGATATAAATATTGAAACGTACAATCAGGTCTATGGGGAAAAATTTGTCGGGTAGGGGATGCTGCAAACACCACTAACCTATCAACCATTGAATTGAGTTTCCTCTTAACATGAATGATGTTGAACGATAACATGTTTAAAATAAGCATCCAAACAACTTGGGTATAATAGTTAAGCAACTTGTTACTAGGTGAATACATTTTACATGCAAGGTTCACAACAAGCTTGAAATCACCAAAGACTGTAAGGTGGCCACAACCAAGGTTATATGCATTTTCGATGCCTAACAATAGGGCCTCAAACTCAGTAACGTTTTTCGTGCAAGAAAATTGTAACCTATAAGAGAAATTGTGGATTTTACCTATAGGAGAATATAGAATAATTCCCGCCTCGTTACCTTCGTTTGATCATGAGCCATCAAAATTCATGTGCCACATGCCATCATGAAAATCAATTGGTTCGATAATAACGTCACCCTCATCAATAAAAATAGAGTATACTCCCAAATCTTCCTCAAGATAATTCATGTTAGGTTGGGGAAAGCTCTCTATGTATGGTGAAATTATTCCTTCTCTCAGAACTATAATGTTCTTTCCGTTCCTAGGGACAAATAAATGTGTTCTGCCAAGCGAAAGATACCCACCCGTTAAAGCTTGCCAGTCTCTTCCTAAGATGATTTAATAATTGCTTACTGGCATATCGATTACCTAAATATTGAGGGTTGTTTTGATTTCAAGATGTGCGCACAAAACTAAGGTTACATCTTTGATTTCACCTATAGTTGATTGTTACAAACTGTTGTAATAGAGAATGCCTCTATCATTTTCATTAGTGCATGTTAAGCCAAGGTATTCCATGATAATTTTTGAAATTACACTTGGACTAGACCTGCCATCAATTAGGAAACAATGAGCTATTTTATCCATAGTTTTTACAGAAATATAAAAAGGAGGATTTTTTACAGGTTTCCTAAAATTATTTACACCTATTTTATTTACAGTTGAGTCCTCTTCTTTTGACTCTTCAAAAAGATTGGCTATGGTGGAAAATTTACCTTAAACATAAAGTTCTTGAGATGATTTTGTTTTTTTAGGGATGAAAACCATGTCCAAAAGAGTAGCATTATCTTTAATATTATCCAACTTCTTGATAATGTTGTATTTGGAAGAGGGAAGAGGGGAAGGGATTCCTTGAATTTTGGGAGTTTTGACAGTTTGTATATCAACACTTCGCAAAGAAGAGCTTAGAGTGGAAGAAGTACGAGGAGGATCATATTTCCCTTTTGTAGCATAATATTTTTTCCTGGTATTTATTATCATAACATCTTGCGGTTCTACCCAATCTAGAACAACAATTGTAGTATCGGGCCTTTTTCCAAATATCTTGTCTCTGGTACTTTTCTTAACTTCGCACGCAATTTCTTCATGATTTTCTTCACAGAATTTACACCAACTGCGAGACATAATGGCCTTTCACTGAAAGGTATTTTCATTTGTATTCCTAGAATTCCCTGAGGAAGAAGAAGATGCGATAGGGGCAGGTGAAGAAACACTTCCCTTTCGTTCATAGGATATCATCCTATTGTTCATATCCTGAACGAGCTACAGGAGGGTAGACACATTTATTTTCTTGACTGAGTCTCCTTTAGGGAGACTTGTTCTTTCAATTTTCTCTTCGTACTCTAGACAAGTATGAAGAGCGGAACCAAGATTGTCTATAACATTTTCTTCGAGTCTATGATGATAAGGGGAAGGAAACACATTATAATAATGCATGAAAGAGGCTTGATTTTTTGGACAGATTAGTTCATGGATTTGATTGTATAGTTTGGTAAAGTACAGGTTAAAGGATTTAATGGTTTCACCATCCTTGTAGGAAATATTGTTGTATTCCCGTAACTTCTCTGCCAGACTTTTGGACTGACCATAAGTAGATTTGAACCAATAAACCAGTTCTTCCCATGTGGAAATAATTTTCAGAGGGTGGTCAAAAAAATATGCCGCAACTTTCCCTTCAAGGGAATTAAAAAATAAGTGCATACAAGTGTCGTTGTCATTGGCCCCGATGTTATGACAAGCATTGGAAAATTCCACTAAGTGTTCATTTGTAGAAACAATGTTATTCCTCGAGAACATAGGAAGATGTTCCTTAAACTTTGGTAAGGGGTGAGTAGCGTGTGCGTAACACCCCGAGTTTTGAGTCCCATATTAAATAATGTATTTTGTTAATTTTCAAGAGGCCATAGGGCCTGAACAATTAAAAGAGGCTAGTGTGCCTAAGAAATGTATTGTTTTGATCATTATTAATAATAAACACATCGATGGATGCTAGATGAACAAGGACTAGAGTTATAGGGGGCTATGATTCCACAAGAGAGGGGGATTGAGGGGCTAAATGTTATTTCCTATTTTAATTACCCTTTTGTCTAAGGGAGAAGATCAGTTACGTGAGCTTCTTGGAAAAGGCCAGGAGTTTCTTGATTCCCCACGAAATACTTAAACCCGCCCATGGTCTGTCAGGGGGTTCGTTTTATTCACTCCATCACTTGCTCACTGGTTCATTGGTTCACTCACTTACTCACCCGTTCATTCATTACATTCTTACCTATCACTCATTCATCCTTCATCATCTGTGTCTTGGCTTGGGGAGAGGGGAACAAATTGTTGAAGAGTAGCCATGGTATTGTTGGTTATAGAGGTCGTTGGTGTAATCCATCCCTGACTTGAGGCATGCATGTCTAAGATGAGTTGGTCTGTGTCCAAATTTGTTCATAGTTACGAGTCCTGAGAGTTCCAGCATGGCAATTTTGGACCAATTTCACTGGAGCTCTGGAAGGAGAAGGACTTCCTGAGGGACTACATGGAAGAGAAGGGTGGGGGTCCATTCTCTTGGGTGGCATAGGCTGGGTAGAAGAGAGATGGGTACTTGTATTGCTGCGAATGCTGGGAAAGCCTATGAGAACTTAAGTACTGACTAGTTTGGGAAGCCAAGTAACACTCTGGAACCATCCTTGTGGATTTATAACCCTAGCTCAGGGGTGACACTGTTGTTGATTTTTGGAACAATAGTGTCTACGGTTGGGTGGAATGTCCTTGGTCTGCAACCAGTTGATGCATTATTTTATAAAGATAAGTTCTCTCTGTTATGGTATTATTTACCTGTATATGAATGTATTATGTTGTGTATTTATTTATCATTTAATTAAATATTTAGAATATGCATGCTTGTTGGTTATTGTTGTGCATGTCGTTCGATCTTTTCTTTTACGCATCCTTATTAATTTAAAAATGTGTTGGTAAGAGAAAGAAGTCTGAGGGTGGTATTGAAGGTAGCATACCTCGGCCTGTGAGTGGCGGGGTATGTTACAGATTGGTATCAAAGCTTCTGGTTCAAACACCAAACTGTTACGGACCAGAACAAGTGTGAATCAAGAAGATTCGTTGTTATATATATATATATATATATATGCGAATTTTAGGGAGAAATGGTGGAAGCGTTTGAGTGAAATCCCCCAAATTATTGAACGGATCTGAGTTTGAATGATTCCAGGATTGTTTAAGAAGTTAATGGATTCGATTTGTGGAGTTACGGAGCCGAATTCGACTTAGAAGGTCGAAAAATTGAGTTTTAATGGCCATTGTAATGCTGGAAAAAGTTTGGAGAATCGACGATTGAGACCGTGTTCGATATTGGATCAATGATCTTGATTCATCCTTGAAAAAAAAAAAAAAAAAATCGAATGTTTGCAAAGTTTGGTAGAATTACCAAATCAACGGCTGGGATTGATTCGACAATTTGAAAAATGAGGAACATCGAATTTTCCTATTCATTTCATTTGTTTTGGGAGTTGGATAAAATCGATGGTCTAGATCATATTGGTCGGGAGATCAATGACCCAGATTCACATGTGATTTTGTCAGAAATTCTAAGTGTGAAGATCGACCAAGGAAAATATTCGATCATCAATGGTCGATGGTCAGGGGTCAGTGAATTGGGTGAAGGGTTGAAGATTGACCAAGGAAAATATTCAATCACCGATGATCGATGGCCAGGGGTCAATGAATTGAATAAAGGGTTGAATATCGACCAAGGAAAATATTCGATCGTCGACTGCCGATGGTCGGGGATCGACAGATTGTGGTGAAGTTTTCTCTTTTCTGGACAAAGAAAACCTCCGAAGTCCTGAAATCCGGAGAAAAACTAGACCCTTCATATTCGTGGACACGTGTCCGAAGATTAACAAGGGCTCATAAATTTGGCATTCGACAGTCCGGGGGTGTGGTGGTGTTCAACAGCAAAAACCCCTGAAGTCCTGAATCCCCGGTGTAAATCTAGACCGTTCGTGTTTGAGGACACATGTGTGAAAATCAACCGATTCGATAGTTCAGTGTTTGGGGGACTTGTGGTGTAGTGTGGAGAAGTCTCTTGAAGCTCCAAAGTTTCGAAGTCTGGAATTCGAGAGGCATTGGAGTGATGTGGCCTACTAACGTCACCTAGGGTGACGTGGACACACTTGATGCTTTCCACGTGTCACCATGTTTCATGTTTTCAAAGACTGTTTGTACCAGTTATTATATGAAATGTGTCACCCGTTAGATAGGGCCACATGTCTGTGCCTTATTTTCTGCCACGTGGCAATAGATCCCGTAGTCTGGAGAATTGGCACTCCGGAGGATTCAAGGCATGGGCAGTTTGGGTCGAGAACTCCCGAATGTCGAAGTTAATCTCCACCATTAATCAGGAGGTGATACGTGGAGGAAGGAGAGGACCTATGGTATTTTGACACTCTGGGATATCTATGGAGAGGCGCTCTTGGGAAATCCCTAAAACCCAAATTCGCGAAGGAAATACTAACTGTTGATCGGACATGATACATGGCAACAGATCCTGCAGTCTGGAGACTTGGCACTCTAGAAGAGTTGAGAGTGTGGACAGTCTGAAACTCCTGAAGTTGGAATTCCAAAGCTCCGTTTGACCATGGATCTCAGCCCTCGATTGATTTTCAACGACACGATCTCAGATATAGTAATTCTAACATAGAAATCGCTAGGAAGGATTTGGCCCATGGTTTCGAGTCGTGGTCACCTGGGGAAGTGGTTTGAAGAGAGTGTCTGTGCAGAATTAAATTGTGTATCGGCTAAGGGATAACATGGAAGTATTATATGATGCAGATTGATACATATATGTTCTTCATGAATTGAGAATAAAAATGACTCGTAGCATTGTTTGAAAAATTTTGTTTATCATATGCTTAATTCTAACAAAATGGTCACTTGCACATTTTGCAGAATTAAGGGGTTTAAACACATCAGTTTAGAATGTGTATTCAAGAAATGGAAGGAGAGGGAGCTTCCAACCATGAAAAAGAGGCCAAGGGTTAGAATATCAGAGTTGGTAATGCAGAGACAGAATCTAACAGACACAAGGGCAGAGGGGAGAAAGAAACATTGATAGAAACTGTAAGAAGCCTAAAAATAGAAGTTCAGAGATACAAAGCAGACAATGAGAGACTGATGAGAGAACAAATTTAGATAAATTGTTGAGTGATGTAGAGCTTAAATCAGTTGTGGAGGAAAATGAAGAGGGCATCAAACTCAAAACAAGAGGAAGAAGGAAGGTGTCATGAAATAAGAGATGATCGTGGAAGAGTTGGTTATTCAATAAGTGCTAGTGGAACTCATAGACATCACTCACCTCCCTACTCAACAAGTAATTTTTAAGCATATAAAGATTCCATAAGTACTCCAGAGGTGTCTCCTGTTAAGCACCAAAGAAGAAGACATGAATTGGATAGTTTTCAAGGAGAATTGAGGAATCTCAAGCCACCATCCTTTGATGGTGAAAGAGAAAGGGAATATGATGTTGAGGCATGGTTTCTTGGACTCTGGAGATATTTTCAATTGCATAACTGTTCATCAAACTTAGAAGCTAGGATTTCCACCTACCATTTACACAGGAAATTCGCAATGTGGTGGGATCAACTGAAGCAAGTTGAACATATTAGTGAGAAGAGGATCACTTGGAAGCAATTCAAGAAGTACTTCCATAAGGAGTACCTCTCAAAGCATTTCTATGACAAGAAAATGTAGGATTTCTTTGAAATTTGGCTAGGAATCATGACTATGGAAGAATATGAGAATAATTTCTTGGGGTTGTTAAAGTATGCCGGGTTCATTAATAATGATAAGGTGAAAATACAGAGATTTCTAAGTGGAATTCCATCCTTTTATAAAGAAAATATTAGGTATGATGAGACCAATACCTTGACTGAGGCCATCAGGAAGGATAAATACCTGTATGAGCAAGGCCAGGGAAGAGAATCCCTTCAGAAATATTGGAAGGATAAGAATAAGGAGAAGTTCGATCAGAGGAGGAAAGGATTCAAACCTCCCTTCAATAGGAATGAACCTAATAGAAATCATCAAAATCAATATACTAAGGGTGAATCCAAGAAAGAAGACTCCTTGGGAAAAATGGGAAGACCATCAATCCAATATGATCAAGGTGGAAGGTAAGATCATAAATCATCCTGTTGCTATTTTAATTTATTCAAGAGAAAGTCATTGTTACATTGATCCTAAAATAGTGGATAGATTACATTTGGAGAAAAGTAAGCTTGGAAAATCAAGTTTGGTTCAGTTAGCCACTGGAACCAAAAGGAGAGTCCATGATATGGTCAGAAGTTGTTCCATAAGTCTTAATGGTGTGAATACCAGTGTTGATCTAAATATCATACCCTTGGGGTCTTGTGATATTCCAATTGGAATGGATTGGTTGGAAAAGCATCATGTTGTCCTAGATTTTCATAGCAAGACATTTACATGTCTTGATGGAGATGGAAAATAGAACATTGTGAAAGGAGTTCCAAGACCCATATCTATAAGAGAGATTTCAGTCTTATAACTAAAGAGATGTTTTAGAAAAGGATGTCAATTGTATGCAGCTCATGTGGAAGAGACAGAAAATACAAAGGGGCCAAACCTTGAATATTTCTCGGTACTACAAGAATTTGAATATGTATTCCAAGAAATACCAGGGTTGACCCCAAGAAGGGAGATAGATTTATCAATTGATTTAGTGCCAGGAGCTGCCCCAATGTCAAAAACACCTTACAGAATGAGCACACTAAAGTTAAAAGAATTACAAATGCAGTTGGAGGAATTGTTGAAGAAAGGGTACATACGTCCAAGGGTTTCACCTTGGGGAGCACCAATACTTTTTGTCAAAAAGAAGGATGGAACCTTGAGGCTTTGTATTGAATTTTGACAACTTAATAAGTATACTATAAAGAACAAGTATCCTCTACCCATAATTGATAAACTCTTTGATAAGCTAAGAGGAGAAAAGATATTTTCAAAGATTGACCTGAGGTCGAGATACCATCAGGTAAGGATCAAGGAATAAGACATTCATAAGACAACCTTTAGAACCAGGTATGGGAATTATGAATTTTTAGTGGTGCCATTTGAACTGACCAATGCACCAACTGTCTTTATGTGCTTAATGAATGGAATATTCAAAAATTATTTGGATAAGTTTGTCATAGTATTATTGGATGACATACTTGTCTATTCCAAGTCTAGAGAGGAGCATGAACATCACTTAAGACTGGTATTGCAAGTGATGAGAGAACATCGGTTGTATGCCAAGCTGAGTAGGTGTTCTTTTTATCAAAAGCAGATCCATTACTTGGGACACATTATTTCAGAGAAAGGCACATCAGTAGATCCATAGAAGATTGAAGCCATTAGAGGATGGCCAATACCCATAAATGTGTTAGAAGTTAGATATTTTATGGGATTATCTGGTTACTATAGAAGGTTCATAGTAGGGTTCTCTAAGATTTCTCATCCCGTCACTTCTTTGCAAAATAAGGGAACTAAATTTGAATGGACACCTAAGTGTGAAGAGAATTTTAATATGTTGAAGTAATTACTAACTAGTGCACTCGTGTTAAGGATTGTTGACCCAAATGAAAGTTTTTTGGTATGTATAGATGCATGTAAGGAAGGACTTGGGGGAGTCCTCACTCAAAATGGACATGTCATTGGTTACGAGTCCAGAAATATTAAGGAACATGAGAGGAACTATGCCACGCATGACTTGGAGCTTGATGCCATTGTCCATGCCTTGAAGATGTGGAGGCATTATCTCATGGGGAAGAGATTTGAATTAAGGACAGACCACATTGGCCTGAAGTATTTTTTTGAACAACCAACCTTGAATGCCAGGCAAACAAGATGGATGGAATTTTTAAGTGAATATGACCTTGATATCAAGCATATCAAAGGAAAAGAGAATAAATTTTTCGATGCACTTAGTAGAAGAGTGCATCTCATGCATGCTACTGCTGTCAGTATGCATCAATCAGACTTGAAGAGAAGAATTTTAGATGATCTTATTACAGATCAGCATTACCTACAGATAAAGGAAATCTTACAACAAGGAGATGTACAACAGAAAATAAAGGAGTATGAGATAAATGAAGATGGATTACTTATGCATAAGAATAGAATCTATGTTCCTAGTTCCGGAGAACTGAGGTATTTGGTATTGAAGGAAATGCATGATGTTACTTATGCTAGACATCCCGGTTACCAAAAAAAATTACATCAGTAAGAAGCCAATTCTTTTGGCCGAGAATGAAAAAGGATTTTGTTGATTACATCACTCGATGTATGGAATGTCAGAAGGTGAAGGCTGAGCATAGGCACCCAACGGGTTTGCTGTAGCCATTACCAATCCCAGAGAAGAAATGGGAAGTGATAACCATTGATTTCATAACTAAATTACCTAGGACAAAAAGACAACATGATTCAATCATGGTAGTGGTTGAAAAATTAACAAAGGCTGCTCATTTTGTTCCCGTAAAAACAACACATACAATGATTAATATTGCATAGGTTTACATGAGGGAGATTTCTAGGTTGAGTGGGATACCTAGGAAAATTGTCTCGAACAGAGATACAAAGTTTACCTCCAATTTATGGATGGGATTGTTTAAAGGATTTGGTACAAATATAAACTTTAGCACAACATACCATCCACAGTCATATGGGTTAACAGAGAGGGTCAACCAAGTAATTGAAGATATGTTGAGAATGTATGTGATGGACAAGCTATTTAAGTGAGAAGATTACTTACACTTGGTTGAGTTTGCATATAATAATGGGTATCAAGATTCATTGAGAATGGGCTCATTTGAAGCCTTGTATGGTAGGAAATGCAATACTCCAATGAGCTGGGACAACCCAACAGATAGAGTGGTACTTGGGCCAGAGTTGCTCAAGGATATGGAAGACCATATGGTTAAGATCAAGAAGAATTTAAAGGCAGCTCAGGATAGACAAAAAGTTTATGCAGATAAGAATGGGAAAACTAGAGAATTTAAAGTAGGGGAGCATGCACTTCTAAAAGTGAAGCCCAAGAAAATATCTTTGAAATTGGGTAGTTGTACAAAGTTGGCAGCCAAATTCTTTGGTCCAATTGAAATATTGGATAGAATAGGGCCAGTTGCATACATGTTTGCATTGTCTGCTTCCATGAATGTGCATAATGTATTTCATGTCTCTTTGCTAAAGAAATATGTACATGATCCTAACCATGTTATTGATTGGCATCTGATTCAGGTAGAGACAGAGGGAGACTTTCAGGTCCAGCCAGTGTGTGTATTGGAAAGAAAGATCAAAATGCTCTGGAATCGAGTTATAGAGCTAGTAAAAGTTTAGTGGACATGCTACAATCCTGAAGATTCTACATAGGAGCATGAAGATGCCATGCAGGCAGAGTACCCACAACTTTTTGAATAAATTTTGAGATTTTGATCTCTATTTTGTATATACACTGAGGACAGTGCAAAAATAAGGGGGAGGATATGTAACACCCCAAGTTTTCAGTCCCATATTAAATAATGTATTTTTTTAATTTTCAAGACACCATAGGGCCCGAACAATTAAAAGAGGCCAGTGTGCCTAAGAAATGTAATGTGTTGATCATTATTAATAATAAACACATCGTTGGTTGTTAGACAGACAAGGACTAGAGTTATAGGGGGCTATGATTCCACAAGAGAGGGGGATTGAGGGGATAAATGTTTATTTCATATTTTAATTACCCTTTTGTCTAAGGGAGCGGATAAGTTACGTGAGCTTCTTGGGGAAGGCCAAGAGGTTCTTGATTCCCCAAGAAATACTTAAACCCACCCATGGTCTATCGGGGGGGTCATTTTATTCACTCATTCACTTGCTCACTGGTTCATTGGTTCACTCACTTACTCACCCATTCATTCATTACATTATTACCTATCACTCATTCATCCTTCATCATCCATGTCTTGGCTGGGGGAGAGGGAAACGAACTGCTGAAATGTACTCATGGTATTGTTGGCTATAGAGGTTGTTGGTGTAATCTAGCCCTAACTTGAGGCCTACATGTATGAGATGTGTTGGCGTGTGTCTAGCTTTGTTCACAGCTGCGAGTCTTGAGAGTTCCAGCATGGAGATTCTAGACCAGTTGCGCTGGAGCCCTGGAGGGAGAAGGACTGCCTGAGGGACTGTGTGGCAGAGAAGGGTGGGGGTCCATTCTCTTGGGTGGTGCAGGCTGGGTAGAAGAGAGTTGGGTACTTGGATTGTTGCGAGTGCTGGGAAATCTTGTGAGATATTGAGTGCTAACTAGTTTGGGAATCCAAGTAACACTCTAGAACCATCCTTATGGATTCATAGCCCTGGCTCGAGGGTGACACTATTGTTGAGTTTTGGAACAGTAGTGTCTATGGTGGGTGGAACGTCCTTGGTATGAAGCCAATTGATGTCTCTTTTATAAAGATAAGTGATATCTATTATGGTATTATTTATCGGTATATGATGTATTCCACTGTGTATTTATTTATCGTTTAATTAAATCTTTAGAATATGCATGCTTGTTGGTTATTGTTGTGCATGTCGTTAGATATTTTTTTTTATGCATCCTTATTAATTTAAAAAGGTATCGATAAGAGAAAGAAGTCCAAGGGTGGGCTTGAAGGTAGTGTACCCCGGCCTGTGGGTGGCGAGGTATGTTACAAGGTGCCAGGTTCAATGGAAAAGACACATGCCATGGAGTGGTCATGGAATCTTCTTTGAACTGAAAGAGTCCATATTTATTTATCACTTTAGTAGGATTGGTATTGGATTGTATAGGGATCTAATGGATGTATATACTACCAATTATGGATGAAGAAGAAGGTTTGGAGGAGGAGGCACCTCCAGTTCCACTACCACTACCTCTAGATGCCATGTTGAAGGTAATATGTATAGGCAATGATTGCAAACTAGAAAAATCTGACAAAGTTCTCCTTGGAGCACTTACTGAGTTGATAGAATGACTTTTCGTCTTCCTATTTCAAAAATAGGAGTAGCTTCGAGGGACAATCCTCTTATTCTTCTATAAATACAAGGATTTGAGGACATAAAGAGAATAACCAAGGACTTAGGAAAAGAGAAGTTACTGCTTATTTCTGGGTTGCCTTTGCCCGTCTTCCCAGCATTTACGGATGCGTATATATCTTTCAATTTTTTTCCAAGAGTGTTCAATTTTAGCTCTAGTACTAGCAGTTTCTAAAATAGTGTTGAACAAGGTTAAGGCAATGCTAGTTTGGTCGTTGAGACCGTTTCCAATATTGGGCTGTCTTGTCACAGGTGTTGTCATGGAGGAACAATCAGTCAAGGAGTATTTAAATGAAACAAAAAAACTTAAAGATAAACAAGAATACAATAAACTAGAGAGATATGAAAGATCTCCCCAATATGGTCGCCAAATAAATGTTGACGAAAAGGTATGGAAAACCTTACTCAAGTGTTTTCAGATCTCACCGAGCTAGGGCAAGATAGTTGGGAATGTCACCCAAGGTTTATAGCCTCATAATCATCGCTTAATCCACAAGTATTAATTACAGAGGACTAAGGTTGGCTTTTATGTGTTGTATATATGAATGTAACAAGAAATAAACTTTAAACAAAGTTACATAAAAGTATACAAGAATTTATACAAATGTATATATGGAGATCAAAGAAAAAGAATGAATCGGATTATTAAACACATATGTGACACTGAACAATAATAATATTTTCATTTATTTCATTCTAAGATACAAAAAATGAGTTCTCTCTACAAACTCCTTTGAGGGTAGGGACCAAAATCAAACTTAGAATCCTTTGATGGGCACCATACAAAAAGACTGTGGAAATCAAGAAGAAAACCGAAGATAAAAATCTAGATCAGCTTTCCATAAGATGTTTTCACTTGACTCTGCAAGATATTCTTTATCAGTCATGAAACTCAATTCATGCACAAACAAAAATACATAGACTATCAAAGATAAATCAAACACCTTAAAATCAAGTTGTTGAAATATGTTATTTGATTCTTGAATCATGTCGCCTTCAATAAGACCATGTTGTCATCAAGAGGATTACGTTTTCTATCAAACTCAAAATGAATGGAAGTTGAAAGTATCTCACTAATGTAGAGAAAACGTTTATGGTTATAGTTCTCCTTCTCTTCTCTCCCCCTTTGTCTCTTCACTTGATTGAGCTTTTATCCTTCCTCAATAAGTTATGGTAGTTGAACTACCTTTCTTTAATTAAGATAAATTAGCTTAATTAATTAGTTTGAGAGAAAAATAAATAACAATATATAAATAAGGGTCTAATTAATAATAACTAAATAGGTGGGACCCCTTGTGACTCCCATTATTTTCTTTGATAATCATCAAATATAAAATTAATCATTTGAATCACATAACAAATATCCAAATCATTTAACTCAAAAATATCTCCTAGTAACTCTCGCTTCATATATATACTCAATTATAAATATCAACAGAATATAATCATGTTCCAAAATAGCATCAAATACAAACTATTCAAAATGCTCAAAATATATGTTGTTGTCCTAAAAAGTGCCAAAATAGGATTGTTGTCCACAAAATAAAAGTAATCATAACCAGAGATTAAAATCTATATTTACTATGAGAAGCATTTTGCTTCTTATCACTGTTGTTCCCTTTTGAATTTTTTGTAACAGCCCTTATCTGGTTAGAGCCTTGAGGCTAAATTTCACTAATGACATGGGAACAATCATCTTTAATATGGAGGTGAGAGGAAATTGACTTGGCAGAGTCATTGGACGAGCTGGAGTGAGTGGCTATTTCCTTTCCTTTATCGTGCACAGGCTCGGGGACATTTGTTTTTAATATTTGACTGGCATGTGGTGACTAACATACTTACCAACTTAATGAGAAATGTGACCTCAAAACAAGAACTCTAGCCCCCAAAACCCATATTTTTTCATAAAATACATCAAAATCAACCCCCAAATCAAAAAGTGGTGCTACCGGTAGCACCATTTTTTTAAACAGGGTCAAAATTAAAACATTTTTCAAACATGGCCTTCAAAACTCAGACAGTAGCTCAAAAAAACCTTCAAATCGACACCTAAAAAAAACAAGATGTTACA
>JZKD02S2436213.1:59205-69206 GCA_000966675.3 Picea glauca
CTAGTTTCACAAAGTACCAGAAAACCAGAGTACCAGAAGTACCAGAAGTACCAGAAAACTAGAAGCACCAGTCAAGAAATCCACAGATCAAGTTTGAGGGGGTAAAAGTTGGATTTTCGAAATTTTGACTCTACCAGCTAACTCGCCTCAACTCAGCGCATTTATCCCCTGGATCAAATTTTCAAAATTTGAAGTTTGAAAAATTAGGGTTTCTTCATAAAACCCTAAGTTGCAGTTGCAGTTTCAGAACCAGTTGCAGTTGCAATTGCAATTGCAACATCAGTTGCAGTTGCAACCGTAAGACCAGTTGCAATTACCATTGAAGTTTTCTTGAGAGTTGGTAAAGATTACCGATGCTACCAGATGGAGCCACCACCTGCAAATGTTATCAAAGGTATGTACTTACATATGTTTAATGGTTAAAACCTTAAAGAATATTTGTTATAACCCTAAATTGCACCACACATGCTTACCTAGCATCAGGCCAACTCATATCCCTTCTTTGCCAAAGCACTGTTGAACAACTCTTTCAAAATCCTCTTTTATAAAGGCCCACGCGCCCTAATCCATTACTGCACACGTGTACACGCTGGCTGACCCAAAACAACCCGTGTGGACAGACAAAAGCATGAAAAAAGAAAAGTTGCCGATGTAACAAAAAGCTATGGGTGAGTTAACTGAAACTCTCGGCCATGCATGGCCGAGGGTTTGTCCAAATACCTAGCCCCTTCTAGCCTATAAAAGAAGAGGTAGGGGTCCCATTTGGAAGGAGGAAAAATATAGCAAAGAAACTCTGCCCATTTACGTATTCCCATTGTCCCAACCCTTTAGCCTTTCCTTGTGCCAAAGGAGATTTAAAGCAAAGCAGTTGAAGAATAGAAGAAGAGGATCCCAGGATCAGGTTCGAGGAGCGGTGGCTGGTCTCAACTTTTGAAAGTTGACTCATTCAAAGTAATAAAGAAAATGTTTTTCTCGTCCCAATTCATGAACTGTTTATAGTTTGATCAGTATATGTTTGGATTTCTAACCTGTTAGTATATAAGTAGTATGCATGCATAGTTGTTGCTCGTCTTGAATGCAAGTCAGCTTTGGAAGGAGTATTGCGAACAAGTAATCAAGCACAATGGAGGATCGACATCAAACATCGGGAACGAGGTAGGTTGATCTTTCCATGTATTTACTAAGAAAATGGGATTTAAATCTCAGGATGAAGGTAGAAAGTAATTTTTCTTTGGTCATATCTGCATGCAAAGTCTGAACTCTATTTGCTAGTCCGTAGGGTGTTTTTCCCCAACAACAGAATTGGCGACCGTACTGGGGAGACTATCTAGGGTTCTTGGAATTTTATTTAGTTTTTGGGTAGTTTTAAAGACTAGTTTTTCTTGCATGTCTTTTCTTTTTAGTTTTTGTAAGGTCTGAGCTAGCAGGGAGTCTGGTTTTCCATACTAGCTTTCCCTGACTTTTGCTTGACTGTGTTTTTCGGGACCCACAGAGGTACACGTGGCCTGCATAAGGTTTGAACATGTGTGCTCGCATGCTACTCTCTTACATCTCGCGTGTGAACGCTAGCTGTAGAGGTAGCAATAGCGTGTCATCCTCTTCCCTGTCAGAATCACACATTCTCAGGGGGTTTTCTAGAATTTTGTCTGGGTCTTGTTTGCTAACAGTCCTATCTCAGATTGTTTTCGCCTTATCATTTTTTCCTTGCATTATTTGTTTTTCTGTTAGAAAGAGTGTCCAAGCCTTCAAGAGATCCTGGTTGTCAATATCAGTGGTCTCTTCCTGGTTTGGTCTGTCTGTTTTCATTTTTTCTCAGAATTTAGATATACACGCGGCCTATACAAGGTCAGCCCGCGTGTACACGTCCTCTGTCTCTATCCAGCGCATGTGCGCACACGTGTTGTTTGAGTAACAGCCGCGTGCTTGTGCAGAATACTTTTTGTTAAGGGTAAGGCAGTCATCCTTTCCCTTGATAAGAATTATTCCTCTCAAGTGTTTGAATCTCTGTGTGAGCAGTCAGTAGCTTAGGATTAATCTTACCCTTAGCCTGTTTTTTCTCAGTTAAAAATAAAAGAATTTTAAAGGTTTTTAGACAAGTGTGAGAGTCATTGTTTTTAAAAAGGAATTGTCAGTGTGTGATTTTTTGACCTAATTCTCTGCGATCTACGATTAGGCCAGAATTGTTTTTCTTGGTTTTTGCTTGTCAGTATTTTTCCTTTCTTGCTTTACTAGCATTTAAATAAATAAAAAATCTTTTCATTTTCTTGTTTGGTTGAACAATGTGTTTCTGCATTATTAGTCCAAGTAAAAGTCTTTTATTTCATAAGTTTTTTCAGTTCACTTAGATCATAAGTAGCTCGTACTCAAGTGAAATTCCTTTGAGTTTGTTGTCCAAAATCTTAGAAAAAGTAAAAATATTTCTTTTGAAAAGTTGTTGAAATTTTGCATTCAGTAAAAGTTTTGTTTCCATCTTTTTTATTCATTTTTTGCTTTCATATTTTACACATCATCGGTTTCACCTTCATACCCCTTGACATAAGACAAAGCCATAAAATTAATGCTAAATTTAAAATCTACTAGACTTTTATGTTTGTAGGGTTCACCGACTAGTTCAGGACTAGGGCCTTGGATTAGGTTGGAGAGGAAACTCTTCAAGGCCATTTTAAATCAAACATTGGAGTCTGAGATAGGGAGTGTCTAAGTCCAGTGTTGTGATAAACATAGGAGATAAACACGAGGTCGCATGCGGAAAGGTAGCGGAGATAACCCCTCCAAAGCTGGACTAATCGCAGTGGAGAACACATATAGAGGGCTTGTTTTGGGATTCCGTCGTTTGCATTTTCCACGGGGCTTCATGGGTCTCGAATCCATTCGAGGTCCTCAGTTGTCTTCCAGAACATTTTCTCTGGATACCCTTGACAGGTTTCGGGCTCGATACCCTGCTCATTGTGGTCTACCCGACTTTCGACTGTACCTGCCTGGTGATTGTTCACGCGCTGGCAACCTAGTTGCCAATCTTTTTAGGGACATACACAGGTGACTACGGGGATATACCGCGGTACCTAGGATAGAAATCGGGCCACGCTTTGCAGAGTATACCCGGAGGGTGCTTCCGTGTTCAAGTTTCACTTGCACCGGTAAGTTTCTCTAGTGTTGGTTGTTGTAACTGTTCTTCCAATTAATTTAGTGTTTGCATGTCTTATCTTCTAGGGAATTTTTTTTAGTGTGTGTTACTTTTGAACGTTTAGACTACCTTAGAGTGTCTTGGATCTTCTCACACAGTAGAGGATCCTAAGCTCCGTCGCTCACGAAGGCTTCTTGGCCTATCGTCGGTTACACTGGAGCCACCCCCGCCACCATTAAGGCGAAAGCTAGACCAACAAGGGTCTTTTGAAGTGACTGGGTTACAAACCGTTGTGCCCAAACAACCCCCGGAGGAATCGACCGTTTTGGACCTTGAAGCAACCGCTCTTGGCCCGGTTGAAACCCCAACCACTGATTTCTTGGCACCTTTCATTGTACCAATCCAATTTTACGAGCGCCAGACAGTGTCACACACAGCAATGGAAACAAATGTGGTTACTCCTTCTGGGAATTCTTCAATTCCCACCACGATTGTCACCACAAGAGATATTTCATCTCCTAACCCACCATCGTCGTTCTGAGCCACCATGGTCTCGACCACAACTACTTCGCACAATGGTCCAAACCCGTCTTTGGTGACGGCCACAACCCCTTTCACACCTAGTGCGACAGGCCCTCCGTTCTCATACGGGATGCCTAGTTTGGGTACAAGTCTTGTACTTTCCTACTCCACTTTACAGACTTTGGGTCTGGGGGTAGGGAGCTCTAGCGCTCCTCTGCAAGGTCACATGGAGGGCACTCCTGTCCCTTTTAATGCTTTTCCTTACGGAGGAGGTCATATCCCTCCTTCGTCCCCTTCACTCGATGGCTCGCATCAACAATCTGTCGAGCAACCTACACACAATAGTTTGTTTGGAGCGGGGAGTCAAGGACCACCTTCACATAGTATGTCAGTAGGTTCGACACCGTTTTCTTGGAACGAAATGTTTGGTAACAACACCTTCTCATCAGTCGCTTTCCCGACTGGGGCCAAACCCATTTTTGGACAATCTACTCCTGTGCAGGGTACTATTCCTGCACAGGGGGCAAACCTAGCAGGACCTTGGAATTCAGGGCAAGGATCTGTTCCCTCCTCCAGAATGTCGATCTAGGGTAATTCTTTCCACAATCAATGGAACCCCAGAAAAACTACTATGCCTATCCCCACGAGACCAGCGTGGGGTAATCCTTCCCAAAGTCCTTCGAATACAATGCATGCCCAACAATCTATGTCCTATTTGGGAAATCAGTCGATGATGTCTCCACATATGCAAAATCCTTACGCTAGCCAGGGCCATGGATTTTACCAGAATCTGGGCCAGCAGCCAAACTTTTCTTAGCAACCTGGTGCCAGTCAAACTACAGGTCCCTTTTTCCCCGATTATCAGCAGCAACCTAAACTACCATTCCTGACAACTTTACACTTGCTAGATTTGACAAGGTTGTTGAATGACCCTATTTGTGATGATCCGCGTTGGCCTCCTATGTCAACGAAGTTGCCTTTGGACATTTCAAAGTTCAAAGCCAAGCCTAATGAAGATCCAGGAGATCATGTGACTACCTTTCATCTTTGGTGCTCATCTAAATCATTGAAAGATGACTCTGTACAGTTGTGATTGTTTCAACGTACTCTCATTGGGAGTGTCGTGAAATGGTACATTGAGCTCGATCGCTCAAGATATTCTTCTTTTGGCAAACTGGCGATGGCTTTCCTTAACCATTTCCAATTACCTGTGAGATACAACGTTGGCACAGAGCTACTCGCTAATTTCGAACAGACAACAGCAGACCATATCTCTGATCACATCCAAGAATGGAGACGCCGGAAGAGTTTAATCAAGGTACCAATCCCACCACCATTCCTACTTGAGTGGTTCCTTAAGTCTTTGGTCCCGCAGTTATCCAAAGACATTGTGACATCAGGATTTTTCTCCGAAGAAGACGCCATCATGAGGGCTCAACAGTTTGAGCTCATCTATTCTCAGTCCAATTTATTATACAACATCTTGCCAGATGTTCCACGTTCAATACTGGATAAAACTAGATAGAGAGTTGGACCACATGCCAATGGTATTGTCGGTTCCACACAAACAAAGCCCGCTGAGAAATTGACAAAGCAATTGCAGTAGTTATCCATACAACACATAGAATCAAACCAAACTACTTCTTTGGCTGCTCCCCCTACCAAAACGTCGTAAGTACACACTATGCAGTCAACTAACCCAAAGGCCACCCAGCAGCCTGAAGGGAAGAAAAAACAACGAAAGAAGGGTAAGGGGGATAAAAAACCCAATGATAATGCTGGCGGGGACAACACTAAAAAACAAAAGGCTAGGTATCCATGCAACTTGTGCGCGGAAGACCACCCGACCCATCTATTACCTCGACTTGCAGAGGCCCAAAAATTTGTCACGCAACAACAGTAGGCGGTGTTGACTAATCCATTTCAACATGGGAAAAATCTAACTCAAGCCTCTGCAAGTATGGAAGGGGGCAGCCAAGAAAACTGCCCACCTCCGAACAACCCCACATCCGCGAATGTATATATGGTTAGGGGTGATGCTTTCATATCAACTAGAGCGCACAATTATAGTAAACCAAGTGCTTCTGAGAAGGGTAAAGAAGCTTACCTCCCATCTCTTCCTCTACAGATTGAGAAGACGTTGGGAGAAACAATGACATGCATTCCAAAAGCTGCATTTAAAAAAGCTTCTCATAACCCAAACACAAGGGCTGCCCAGAACTACTCTGTGGTGGAAGATTTATCACAAACCCCTTGTGCGATGTCTGCTTTGGAAGTCCTCCAAAGTTGCCCTGCTCAAAGGTAATATAACCGAATTAAAACCTTGTCTGCCTTACCACGTAGTGTTTCAGATAGTAGTGGCTTACCCCACGAAAATTTTTACATGGAATATCTTCCGCACGATGGTCGACGAGGGCACCTCTACATGCGTTATGTTGTTGGCATGTTGGAAGGCCATTGGCCAGCCCGTTTTGTCTCCATCACCTACTCTCCTCACTGCTTTTGATGATCGTTCGTTCTGACCACATGGCATAGTTCCTTCTTTCCCCGTGCAGTTAGGAGGGAAAACCATGTGTGTCGAAGTAGAGGTAGTCGATGCTCCCCTCGACTATAACCTCTTGTTAGGACGAAGTTGGACTTATGCTATGCAAGCTGTGGTTGCTACAATTTTTCGAGTCTTGTTGTTTCCACACGAAGGCTGGATAGTGACCATCGATCAATTGTCTTTCTCCAGACCTGACCCAGCTTTGGGGGCATCCACGGTCCCGGTGATTGATAATCCTCAACCAGGTGTCGTCAACGTAGGAGTTGGTTTGTGCCCATCCTTGATGGGTACCTTTGATTACCCACCTCCTCACAACGATATTAAATTTATATCCAATCACCATAAGGTTGAGATTTTTCAAGTTTCGTCGTTCCGCACAACTTATGTCGAGGATCCATGGATACTTCCTTCCCCATCAGCCATGATGGATGAGACAAGGAACCCAGGAATGTCCATGCCCTTGTCTATCGCTGAAGTACCGTACTCTTTAGTCCAGCAAGCTTCAGCTAACCCTGATCCAACTCCTACACAAGAGTTAGATCCACTTCTAGAGCCTATTTGGGCTAAGGGTTCTCTCGCTAACATTGATTCATTAGACTTAGTATTGCCTTCTGATAAAGCAGTAATCGAGGCAATCACTAGTCTGGACAAACCTTAGGAATATCTTCATCATAGATCATATTTCCTCCCAGAGTTAAGCTGAATCGAAGAAGGAGAATTCACCATGACCATGACGGGAGATCAGTTGTGTCCTATTAATCTCTTAGGTACACATGAAATTTATGCGGAGGGAAATATGGAAACTATCGTTGAAACTATACCAATCAACATCTCCCAAAACCCTGGCATTGTGGAGATCGTCTTTGTCGGAGCGGATTGCTCCCCCGAAGAGATTCAAATCTATACAGATCTTTTCAAAGAATTTCGTGACATTTTTTCCTGGTCTTATGAGGAAATGCCAGGTATCGATCCAAAAATAGTTGAACATGAAAGCACAACGTATCCTGATGCCAAGCCTATTCGATAGAAGCTTCATCCAGTTAATCCTAAGAAAGCAGCAGCCATCAAGATTGAGGTTGAGAAATTGCTAAAGGCAGGTTTTATCTATCCTATCCATTTAACCCAATGGGTGTCAAATCTTGTGTCGGTCAATAAAAAACAAGGCACGATCCGTGTATGTACCTTCTTCCGTGATTTGAACAAGGCATGTCCCAAAGATAATTTTCCAACACCATTCATTGACCAGATCATTAATGAGTGTGCTGGTTGCGAAGCCTTTTCTCTCATGGACAGTTTTTCGAGATATAATCAAATCCAAATCAAACCCGAAGACCAACACAAAACACCATTCATTTGTCCGTGGGGTACATTCACATATCGTAAGATGCCTTTTGGTCTTAAAAATGCTAGAGCCACATTCCAGCGGGCCATGTCCTTTTCTTTTCACGATCTCAAGCATATAGTCAAGGCCTATCTAGATGATTTAGCCTCATGATCTCACAAGAGAACGTATCATCCCACACACCTTAGACTTATCTTCGAATGCTGTCGCTACTTTCGGATTCACTTGAATCCAAACAAGTGTAGCTTCTGCATAATGTTAGGACGTTTGTTAGGTTTCATCGTATCAACAACAGGGATCATGGTCGATCCTCTCAAGGTGGAGGCGATAATCCAGTTGCCCCACCCACACACAATCCTTCAACTTCAGAGTCTACAAGGCAAGGCGAACTTTTTACGATGCTTCATCGCCAACTATGCTGAAATCACCAAGGGATTTATGCGTTTACTGAAGAAAGACGTTCCTTTTTATTGGGATGATGTCGCTCAACGCTCTTTCGACGCATTAAAACAAACCCTCACAATTGCCCCTCTGCTACGGCCACCTAACTATAACAAATATTTCTTATTATATCTAGTTGTCACAGAGTCAACCATTGGCATGGTTTTAGTTCAGGAAGATGATTTGTTCTCAGAATACATGATCTATTACCTGAGATGAGGCCTCGTAGGATCGGAACTCAATTATTCTCATATCGAAAAACTTGTGTTGGCAGAAGTTCATGTTGTTCAATGGTTTAGTCATTATGTTATGTTTCGCAAGACCACCGTCATTGGTGTCGTGAATCCATTCCAGTACATGTTGACACAATGGGTTATAGGCAGAAAAATCAGTAGATGGATAGTCATCCTCCAGGAGTTTGACTTAGACTTCATTTCAGCAAAGTCCAAAAAGTCATTGGTCTTTGCAGAGCTTATTTCAGAACTTCTAGTTGAGTCAGGTGATGTTGTTCTTGAAGAATCACCTATCCGGGGAGATCTGTTTTTTATCACATATTCAGATCCCTAGTACGGAGATATACTTATCTATCTCTAGACTTTGAAGTGCCCCACTTCTCTTGTCGTGATGAGCGTCGGCGTATATTCCATCAGGCTAAGAATTATCTCATACTCAATGATACGTTGTATCAGAGAGGTGTAGACTGCATCTTACGTCGATGTCTCACACATGAGGAGGCCATTATCGTGCTCAATGATTTCCATACTAGAGCTTGTGGCAGTCATTTGTTTGGGTTGGCGAAAACTCAAAATATTCTACGAGCAGGTTACTTCTGGCCGACACTTATCAAAGATTATATAGAATCATTCAAGAAGTGTCATCCATGCCAAGTCTTCTCTTGGAAGATAAGGGCACATCCCGCTCCTATGTTTCCTGTCATCACAGTTGGTCCCTTCACCAAGTGGGGGATTGATTACACTACTTGCAACCCCCCGTCAGCAAGGGGGCACCGCTATATCATCGTATCTGTAGACTACTTCACTAAGTGGGTCGAAGCTATGCCAATGTTTAAAGATGATGGAGAGACTACAACTCTCTTTTTATTCAACCAGATCATAGCAAGGTTCGGCGTCCCAAGAGATATTGTTACTGACCATGGAAGTCACTTTCAGAACCAAATGATGACTGAATTAATATCAAAGCTTGGGTTATGGCAAGATCATTCATCACCCTACTACCCCCAAGCCAATGGGAAGGTGGAAGTTGTAAACAAAACTCTTAAGACTATTCTACAGCGAACTATCAACTCAGTCAAGTCAAATTGGCATTTGATGTTATACTCGGCATTATGGGCTTACCGAACATCTGTTAAGACTGCAATCGATTTCTCACCTTTTCAACTCGTTTATGGGCTAGAGGCAGTCTTGCAAATTGAATGTCAGATCCCATATCTAAAATTGGCAGTACAATTATTGCCAGACACTTCTCCACTTGAAGAATGGTTAGTACACCTTGAGCAGCTCAATGAGCAGTGTCGTGATGCGGCCCTGGCCAATGAGGCTCACAAACATAAGGTCAAGTGTCGGTATGATAGGTCCGTTCGTCCTCGGATTTTATCTGAAGGTGATCTTGTCCTGGTCTATGACCAAGATAAGGACCCCTTGGGGGTAGGAAAATTCAAACCCATGTGGTTCGAACCTTTCATCATAAAAGAGGTATTAAAAAAAGGCTCTTATCATCTGGTTGATTTTGAAGGGAATGCTTTGGCGGAGCCTAGAAATGGGCTCTACCTCAAGAAGTATTACTCATAGGCAGGTCACTGTGGGTAACTTTTTGTAACATATCTATAGTCTTTGTACTATTAATTTTTAGTTTCTTTTAAGTGTTATGGACGTGTCATTGATGTTATCTTTCATCAATATGGCAGATGTCAAGTGATTTCGAGGTGTTCGTTGGGTATGCAGACGGTGCTAGTCGGCACACTTGGAGGCTTGCCTCCGCAGCTTGGGTAATCTTTACACCTCAGGGCC
>JZKD02S2436213.1:95463-105752 GCA_000966675.3 Picea glauca
GAAAGATCAATTTTCGTAAAGATATTTATTTCAAACTTTTATGAGATCATCAAACCCCTAAGTTAAATGCTTAAAAAGGATTCGTCCTTCTAATGGACATCTCTTGAAAATAACACTTTTGAACAAATTCAACTAGTTGTTGTTTATATCCCTGCATTGAGCATCCTTAGTTATGATAAATATATATAGTTTTATCCCTTTGTTTTTTATCATTTCATCGCAATTGTTTTTACCCAAGAGAATATAAAATGAAATGATTTTCCTACTTTGTTTTTAGCATGAGATTGAAAGGTGTTCAGCCTAATTACGTGATAGTTGAAAATAGGCTTATGCTATAGTTAAGGCCATCAAAAAATTTATATTATACATACTTAAGAGTCGCAACATTGTAATAGTATCCCTCTCTTCAATTAGATCCATGGTTACTCAAAGAGAGTTGGGTGAAAGTGAGGGAAATAGATAAAAATTATTCAAGAGCACGATTTGGACATTAGGTAGGCCAAAATTTGTAAAGGTTGTGGCTTTTGAAGATTGATAATGGAGGTTTAGAATAAATATATGAGGAAGGTTGGGATAATAAACTTTTTATGTATTATGGTATTGTTTTTATTCTAAACATTACGAAAACATTACAAATTCGAGGTAATATGATCAAAAATTTCATTTGCAACACAACTGTAGTTTTTAATATCTAAGTCTTATAAACACGAGGAATTTAAGGTTGCAATCTTGCCAATATACCTTGATCTGTGGTACTCTTGTTCAGATGAATTATAATGGTGTATTGCTTATATGTTTAGAAAAAACATATGTAAAAAAGGGTCTTTTTAATTTAGACAATGGGTATGTTGGTGGATATTAATCCGAAGATAAAAAAATCTCTTAAAATTCTCATAGCACAATACTCTTAGCCTGCATTGATTAACGGATACCACAAACATGCTAGGAACTATTTTATGTGTCAAACATGCATAGTAAAAGAAGGAAAACCTACCCTTCATTTTCAACTTGTTCATATTGAATAACTATTTGAACAATGAGGATTGCATTTTGTTACAAATCTCAATCGAAGCTCCTCGAAGGGACATAGACATGCTTTGATAGCCATTGATTCTCATACTTAATGCGAAGAATAATCTCCTACTAAAAACATGACTTTTGAAGTTGCTATCTAATTCTTAGAACATAATATAATTACCCAATTCAGAATACCCTATGTCTTATCCTCAACAATATATGATATTTACCTAATTCAGAATACCCTATGTCTTATCCTCAACAATATATGATATTTCTGATCTATTGATTTAATAGATTAACGACTCTTCTAAATATTAACCACAAGGGGAAGGTATCATAAAATCAACAAAAAAAAAACATTGATAAGAGCAATCAAGAAAACTAAGATTAATCACCCATAACAAACTATTTAACATCATTTTCGCTAACAAAATAACTCCTAAGTTCACCCAAGACGATTCTTCTTATTTCTTGGTTTACAAATAAGAGGTCTTCCCATCAAATATATTACTTTCTCATTTTCAATTAACGAAACCAAAGGGTATTAGGAGAGGAAGATTAGGGTCGACTAAACACTCTAGATAAGTCTAGAAGAAAATTATTTCCCATCCAATCCTAGTCAAATGATGACTTACTCGAAATACTTCAGATAAGGAGTTTGAAGTAGGCGACCTCATCGTGTATGGAACAAATCTCGTGAATCTAAAGGAAAACATACAAATTTTCATCCATTATGGCTCAAACCTTATCATATTGCATCAAATATTGGCTAGTGTACTTACTATAATTATCATATTCAAAGACTTAGAAGGGGTTGAGCTCCCCGTACCTACAAATGGCCAATATCGTATGCATTACTTCTACTAGCTTCCCATGTCTGGATTAGCAAGTTGTACGTAGTAGTTAAGAGTTGATATTTTATTTTATATTTTAATTTTTTAAGGATATTTACTTCATTATGCCCATAGATTAGACTCTCATGTTTTTGCATTTTAGTTTGCCTCGATAAAGGGATGAAATGTCTTTGGCCCTCTTTCAGTTTTTTCATAGGAATTTTTTAATTAGCATAATGGTGTTGGTATATATTCTTGGAACTCTCTCCTAATCAAATTAATGAGTATACAATTTTAAAGTGGCTACATCATTCTATAAACATATTTATCATTAATTTGAGTTAGTCCTTCTAAAAGTGAAAACTTAAGTTCTTTGGTCACAATATTTACATGGGTTAATATACACTTGATGTGACAAACTTTTTAAATCCCAAACTTCACAATATTTACATGGGTTAATATACACTTTATGTGACAAAATTTTTAAATCCATTTATAAATCCTAGTAGAATATTACCATGCTTGGATAATACAATACTTCTTCCCTCAACATAAAATATAAAAAAATGGAAAGGAAATCATTGCTTCAACAATATGCATTAAAAATATTTGTTGTTGCGGATGGTTGAAGAGAGCTTTTTTACTAGCACTTCCCCTTTGTGAGTTATTTATGATATTTTCTGCAGGATTTTCTATTATGGCCACCTAATCAACGTTGCACCACTCTTGACAGCCTTTACTACCATTTGTTCTTCGGTGGTACTTAGGGCAATCATCATAAGAATATAGATTGGCATACAACTTCTCATTCACCCAATTTCTCTATGAAAGTACCTTCGGTGAAGTTCTTAGCAACATCAACCATAGTGCTTATTGGTGTGATTAATTGTCTAATTAATTCATCCAATATATTAAATTGTCAACCCAAGGTAAGTCTTTTTATTACAAGGTTATTGTGCTATGTTTATGTAGACAAAGAATTCTCCTAACACTTTCTGATAAATGAAATACACTAATCACACATTCTTTGCACAACTACCGAGAACAAATTGAATCCTTATATCAAATTATGTTGCGACCAAGTAATATGCTCAATGGAAACTCAATCAACCTTCTTTAAAACCAATTGCTAATCACTTCACTACTAATGAAATCACATACACACTATTGAAAAGAAAAGAACACATATGTCAACTATCTTCCTCTGTAAGAGAAACACAACCTCAATGCAGCTAATCAGAACACACTCTTACATAATTGAAATTCAAACTATTGTTGCAATTGACTGAAAACTCACTCATACGGAATTGGAATAAAGCACTTGTTGAAATTGAATTGAGAACACATTCATCTAGAATTGAAATGAACACTTGCTGCAATAAAACGTGACACTTGCTAGAATGAATTAAAGCACGCTTTTGCAAACATAAATGAACTCTTTCTTCAACAAAAAAGAAACACACTTGTACTAAATTGAAATCAACACACCAGTAACAAATCAACTGTGACAACTATAACTGAAATAATTCATTCACATCATGTAATGACCCTAGTTGGATAAATGTTTAAGAATTATAAAGTAAAACTAATTAGGGGATTAATTGTGTTAACAAGGTATTAATTAAACAAAGATGATTTAATGATATCAATTAAGTAAGTTATCTATTAATTAAAGGTTATAATTGTGATTAATTAATTAATAATTTAACTGCAGATTACCTTTGATGACATGAGTAATGAATTTAAGAGATTAATAATATATGTTATAAATGGTTACGTACCCAACAAGGGATAACCTGTTAGTCCCGAGAAGATAAAAAATTAAAGGAAGGATCAGGGAGAGGGACGAGGGCAGGTAAGGGAGTAAATGAGGAGTCAGTGAAGGGGGGGTAAGGAAGGGAGGAAGGTTTACGTGAGGGGATTGGGGGACAGGAGTCAGAGGATGGATTCGAGGAGGACTGTGAGATTTGCAGGGAGCAGTAGAGTTCTGGTTGTGGCACTTTTGATCAGTTGAGGCACCGGGTTGCTGGAGGTTTTGGGCACTGGGGCCAGGATATCCATAGATATCCTGGAGCTAGGTAGTTTTCCTAGTTGGTAGGGAGGACAGTAGGTTTGGGCAGTTATTCTTTGTTTGTGGTTGGGTTGGTCTGTGTATTAGGTAGCAGGAAGGCAACAACAAGGCAGCAAGGCAACATAAATTAGCATCAGAACCAGGTAATTTGTTAAACTATGTATTTATTTCATTTTGCCATGAAATCATTATTCATTGATAAATTTAAGTTACTGAAGTTGCTATTATAAATATTGTTGTTATGTTATGAAGTTATTATCTCAGTTCATGAAGTAAATTGCTTATGGAAGTAAATGATGTTTAGAAATATTTGGTTGTTACATATGGTATCAGAGCGTCTTAGTTCGAAATCTGGGCCTAAGGGCCAAAAAACCCAAGCGTTAACTCCAGCCACGCTTAACCTGTAAGAAACACACGTCATTTGCGTCTTAATAGATTGTGTCAAGCAACATTTAGCTTGACCCAATATGACTGATACAGTATCAGAAAATATACTCAAGGCAGTACCCCTACATTATCCAAGCAAATGGTCTCACATATATCACAAGAAACCGCTTTAGGTAATACCCTTTTACTGGATCACAAATGGCTAAGACAGTCTTAGTCTGAATATTCAAAGGAATGCCCTTTAAAATAGTGGCAGCAAACCAGATAGTTTGAAGGATCACTTCCCACAAAATGGCTACCCTTAAAGCAGCCTGATAAAGCTATTAAGCACGAAAAAGAGAGTTGATAATTTAATTTTATTTGAGCAATACTTGTCAATGAAGTTTCGGGTAAGATAGACACCTRAAATYGATGAAAATGTTGAGGGAAGCTTCTATCCAAGGCTTGAAGTTGGCAAGATTCAATAACTACATGAATTATACTATATAAAATGCAATAGGACTTTTGCAAGACCTTGAAAAGGCCTACTTCCTCTCGAACTTACCTAAATGAGGAACTGCCAATGCGCAGTCGAAAAAAGGAAATTTAGAAGACTTGTATTGCACATGAATGGTGTAAACTACTTGCCTGTATTAGCCTCGGTGAATTTTAATAATGAAAAAAAAAAAAAAATCTCAGGAACTATAGACCCATACAAATTTTAACCGTGCCAAAGAGAGCAATTTCACACCGCGTAATGTTCATGCAGCTATCATTATCCCAAAGGAGAGTTGTCTATTACGTAGGAGAACGGATCTAAGCCATCAGATCTCGGGCAGATACCCGACAACCGTCGGATATGCATGGAGTTGCGAGGGAGTTAAGTCCTCGAGGGCAGAAGTAGAAATCCCGATGACAGATGTGAAGGCATCGGGATATCGGCGTTCGTGAAATCGGGATTCACGAGGTCAAGGAAGTCGGGACATTTTAAGTCTCGAAATAGCGGGATTAGATCTGGACCGTCCATCAGGGTGAGACATGTGGCGGAGATCTGAAGAGAGTCAGAAAATTGGGAGTTCTGTGAGAAAGAGGTCAGGAAATCCATGGTGAAAACCCCTATACAATCAGAGCCGTCCATCTGATTGGGACAGGTAACCATCGGAGAGTCATCGGCATTTGAGCCATCGAGACTCACATAGATAAGTGCTTTTGGGTTGGCGTTTGGCAAAGTCCGAGGCTTAACCTGGACCGTCCATCCATTTAGGATGCGTGTCGGAGATCCGAAGAAAGTCGGGGATCGACATATCAGGGATTTCGTGGACACAAAATCTCTGCATTTCAAAATCATGAGGTCCGAAACCTTGATGAGTGGGGCCAATTGACCGCACATCAGGGAGGGAGGATAGTGCCATCGTGAGGGGACAACTGTCAGCCAATCAGGGAGTCGGGATTCGAGGAATCGAGAATTCCATGGACATATGCACTTGGGTATCGAAAACCCCGAAACAGTGAGAGGCAATTAGGACCGTCCATTCTTGGGACGCGTGGCAGTGATCGGAGCCATAGGGAAAGGTCCCAACAGGAGGTCGTCCATCGGGTCATCGCGAATCAGGAAATCGCGGATCCCGTGGACGAGTGGTCCTTGCAGTTCAGAAACATGAGGCCTGATTCTACGAAAAGTGGAAAGCTCCGTAGTGGAAGCCAGTTGTCATCGCGGATCGGGATATCGCGAGTTCCGTGGACAAAGTACCCATGCACTAGGAAATCGTGAACCCCGAAAACACGACGTAATTAACTTAACTCTTAAACCTTCATTAAAAAGAATTAATTAATTGATGTTTTAATTAAGACTTAATCACATCGCGAAATCGGGGATTGGGGTTTCGTGATTCAATTTACATAGATCATTTGTTACGAAAACCCCGAATCCCTATTTCCTTAAACATTAATTGAAAAACTCGCAAATTTAAAGTTATAACCCGCTTTAAATAAATTTTTAAAGGGGTGCTGAAATTTTATATTTTGTAAACTTTTAACCATTCATTGTCCAAAAGTAAATGATAAATGGCATCACAAATTTTAGAAGTGTTGAAACTCTTGCTTGAGAACGACCGAAACCCCGATGGGGAGCCATAAGGCAGCGGTCACACCTGAGAAGGTCACATGGACCTCGGTATAGCCGAAAAAGGCTAACGCGCCAGGAAGAAACGTATCGAGTATCGAGATATCGGGAATCCCGTAGACATGGGGTTCATACATGTCGGCATTGCGATGTCCGAAACCCCGATGGGGGGGAAACAAAGTTGTGGCCTTGTCGGATAATGGTCATATGGGCCAAAGGCTTAGCCCGGTGGGCTAATGCACAAAGTACCGCATCGGTAGATCGGTAATCGGGAGACTGTGAGGATAGAGGTTCGTGACAGCGAGAGTCGCGAAACCCCGAATCCCGACAAGGAATAGGACTACGGTCACATAGGAAAGGGTCACATGGACCAAATCATAGCCAAGGGAGGGATAAAGCTAGAAGGTAGCGCATCGGCATATTGGAGATCGGGTGTCCATGAGGATAGGAAACTCTCGGCATCGGGCATAAGGAAACCCCGAAACCCAAAATAGAGTCGGGGAATTTCACAGTTAGGGACAAAAGGCCATGGGCAATATGGGAAGACGATGTATATGCATACATATATACCCATTTAATTACATGCATATACACAGATGAATAAATTTATAAATACAAAAGAAATAAACTGTAAGCAAAACACTGAGATCCGTCCAGAGCTGGAATTACAAGAAAATCATTTTTATTTCGCACTGCAAAATATATATATATAGGAAAATTACCCTTTATCACCAAAGTATAAGAAAGGTTCATGCAAATTCTTGACTCAATCAAATCCACGTTCTTCACGAAGGTACTGAAACTGTGCACAAGCTGGTGGACTGAATCGTACCTCTTACCATACCTGAGAGCGAACTTCGCAAATTGTACAGACTTGGGATTGGTTACCAATATTTTAGAGAGACTGGACTCCAGGTCCTGGATCTTATCAGGGACCATATCAATACACTATGTTTCTGCAAATGATCTGGCAGCAGATACAACAATACCCAGCACTAGCAAGGTGCTCAGAACAATGGCGAGGAGGCGAGCCATGGCGGGCGAGATTCTTGGAACCTCAGAACAGAGCAAAGGCAGATCTGTGGTGGACAAAGAATGATGCGAGGAAATTCCCAGTGGATGAGAAAGTGGAGGCAAAGGAAGGACGCGTAGGGATTCGAAGAGCTGACAAATGTAGAATTTTGGGGTTAGATACGAGGGAACTAGAGGAAGCCAAGCGGGCACGTGGAATCCATGCATGCCTGAATCCATGTGTGTTCGTTTATTTTTATATTCTAAAGTGTAAAAATAATTTTGAGTAAATTAAATAATTTAGTATAAATAATTTATTTATATATATATAAAGGTAAAGTTAGTTTAAAATTAAAGAAAGGTCAATTGGGTTGAATTAGTGTAATAATAATTCTAAATTAATTATTTTATTTAAGTATAAGGTTAATCTACATTAAAGTAATTAATGATGTTAGGGCTTAGACCAGGACAAGCAGGAAGGAGGTGGCATATGCACTAGGAAGTGATGAGTAAAGCACAAGGCTAACGTAGCTACAGGGTATGGGAACCAATAATTCTTTTCGCAAGGGCGAACAAACCATGCTTAGACGCTTAATCCTAACCCAAACCTAGCCAATTCCCTAATGGAGTAATGTCTATTTACAGACAAGTAAATAAAACTTACGCCTAACCCTGTTTCTAAGTTTAAGTAGCACCAATTTGAAACGTCCTGGAACTCACCCTGATAACTTTGGGGTGATGCAGGTTAAGGCATACAAGATGGTCAGGACTCGGAGGGGCCGAGGCAAGGGAGCATCGTCATGGGCATTGCCAACACCACCACCACCACCACCACCATCGCCTGAACTAGCCCTCATACTACGCTCGTTGGAAGCCATTAACGAGACTTTAAAGGGGCGCCAACCAACAGGGACTGAAGTGGAACTCCCACCGTCTGGAACGGGTAATCCAGAAGCATCAAGGGACTCAGGGGGAGAACTTCCACCTGAAGACATCACACAAGAGTTGTATAAGATCAAACTTCTGGAGTTTGTCGGGGGTCGCGCCAGTGAACGCGCGGAAGCATGGTTGGAAGGCATGACAAGGTGTTTTGCCTTAAGGGACTATGCGTCCAACTCAAAGGCTAAGATCGCAATTTTTCAGTTAAGAAACAGCGCCTTGAACTAGTGGGGCAACTTGGAAAGACAACTACACCTTACCCCAGACACAGTATCTTGGGAACTTTTCGAGGAGAGGTTCCGAAGGAAATATCTACCAGTATACTACGAGGAGCAGCAGGTAGGGGCATTTCATGCCTTAGTACAAGGAAACAGAACTATAGAAGAATATGAGATCAGGTTTATGGAACTGGTCAAATACGTTTCGTATATGGACAATGACCAACGATAGTCAGAGTGCTTTGTCTATGGATTGAACCCGAAGATAAGAGATATGCTGGGGATGTGGAAACCGTCTTCAGTAGCGGAGGCGGTGGAAAATGCACGTTATGCAGAGGAACACATGAACTTGACCGGGGGTACAAGACCAACATTTCCGCATCGCCTAGGATTCGTAGGGAAGGCCCTGAGGACATTTACTAGGGGAGGGGGCTCAATACCACCACCTTATGGTAACAGAGTCGTGCCAAGGACAGTAGCTGTAGGGATTTCAATGGCAGCTAGTGCAGCATCTCGTTCATTGCCAACGGTGCAGACAGGTCCACAACCATCTCTAGGAACAGCTAGTAGGGGCAGGGGTTCCAGGGGAAGGAACTCATTTCAGAATAAATCACATAACAGTGCACCGGTTCAATCTCGTATTACTTGTTGGAGATGCGAAGGACCCCATTACTAGCACGACTGCCTAGAATTACAATCAAGGTTCATACATAGAGAAGGAAAGGCACCGATGGGGAGAGCAATTAGCAACCACCAGATTTACGCAGTGTTTAATAACCGCCAAGCCAAACATCAATCCACCGTAGTGGAGTCATCAGGTATGCTAAATTATATCAATGTCAAGATTTTGTTTGATTCTAGTGCGACAGATAGTTTCATTTCACCATCTGCATTAGAAAAGAGTGGGTTGCCAGCCTACAAGCACGATGACTTTAAACAAGTCGAGATGGCTTCGGGGGAAAAACAAGTTGTAGGACCTAGTGTCGATAATTGTATAGTAGACCTAGGAGTGTACACTACCAGTTTGAAGGTATACGTCACTGCTCTTGGGGCATATGACCTAATCATTGGAATGGATTGGTTAGCAGCTCATCGAGCTTTGGTAGATTTTTTCGCAAAAAGGGTGCTTTGTGTCAATGATGAAGGAAAATCGGTAGAGATCCAGGGTGTACAGAGAAAAGTGTCATTACGCTTTATATCAACTATGAAGGTCAAGCGATGCTTGAGACAAGGGTGTCGACTTTATGTAGTGGAAGCAGTGAATGAAAGGAAGGGACCCTCATTGGGTCAGTACCTAGTATTGTCATAATTTCAGGATGTTTTTCCGAACGAGTTACCAGGGTTACCTCCAGAGAGGGAGCTTGATTTTACTATTCAGCTAAAACCTGGTGCAGAACCAATATCCAAGACTCCGTATTGGATGACGGCGCTGAAACTTTGCGAATTGCAAATGAAATTGAAGGAGTTACTGGACTTAGGACTAGTAAGGCCCAGTGTCTCACCTTGGGGCGCACCGGTAATTTTTGTAAAGAAGAAGGATGGATCATTACGACTGTGTATAGACTACAGGGACTTGAACCGTGCTACAGTGAAAAATAGGTACCCAATGCCATGAATAGATGACCTCTTCGATCAAATGAAAGGAGCAGCGGTATTCTCAAAGATCGATTTGCGATCTGGGTATCATCAGTTAAGGATTAAGGAAGGTG
>JZKD02S2436213.1:110639-122565 GCA_000966675.3 Picea glauca
GTTATCTATTAATTAAAGGTTATAATTGTGATTAATTAATTAATAATTTAACTGCAGATTACCTTTGATGACATGAGTAATGAATTTAAGAGATTAATAATATATGTTATAAATGATTACGTACCCAACAAGGGATAACCTGTTAGTCCCGAGAAGATAAAACATTAAAGGAAGGATCAGGGAGAGGGACGAGGGCAGGTAAGGGAGTAAATGAGGAGTTAGTGAAGGGGGGATAAGGAAGGGAGGAAGATTTACGTGAGGGGATTGGGGGACAGGAGTCAGAGGATGGATTCGGGGAGGACTGTGAGATTTTTAGGGAGCAGTAGAGTTCTGGTTGTGGCACTTTTGATCAGTTGAGGCACCGGGTTGCTGGAGGTTTTGGGCACGGGGGCCAGGATATCCATAGATATCCTGGAGCTAGGTAGTTTTCCTAGTTGTCAGGGAGGACAGTAGGTTTGGGAAGTTATTCTTTGTTTGTGGCTGGGTTGGTCTATGTATCAGGTAGTAGGAAGGTAACAACAAGGCAGCAAGGCAACAGAAATTAGCAGCAGAACCAGGTAATTTGTTAAACTGTGTGTTTATTTCATTCTGCCATGAAATCATTATTCATTGATAAATTTAAGTTACTGAAGTTGCTATTATAAATATTGTTGTTATGTTATGAATTTATTATCTCAATTCATGAAGCAAATTGCTTATGGAAGTAAATGATGTTTAGAAATATTTGGTTGTTACACATCAACTATCTGCACCAGGAATTGAACTAGGAACAGAATAACAAGACGATCTAGTTATGCTAATATAATAATAATATAGGGGAAAAAAACCTGCTAAAGAGGAGGGCAGCCCTTCCTCCTTAGCAAGGGTGAAAGACTAAAGAAAATACAACTTTAAGAACTCATAAATTGATACCACAACTTGCTAGATCTTTATTATTCAATCAAGAGGTGCATATACAATTGATGTTATACATGAAGTCCATCGACTATCCTCTATTCTCCCAAAACCAGCCTAACCTGAAGAAAATATGCTCTCTCCTTATAAACTCTCCCTTTCCTCTTCTAATCTCAGAAATATTACAGTTATGAACAGATTTGAGAATCTTTCGATTCTCAAGTTGTTCGATATCATCTTAATTAAGAAGATACAAAGGATACAAAATATTATTGTAACTGATTACAACTTATGTAAATGATTTTATAGAAATAGTCCGTCGAATTGTCCTGTTATCTAGGTGAAAATCATGTGTTCAAAACATACAATAGTTGTGACTTAAAGTAAGCCACATAATCAGATACATCAATATTTAAAATACGGGTGCACGGGTCAATGGTCTAGTCATCATCATGAGTGATCCTTCAACGGTAACAACATTCCATAATAGTGGTGTTTGTGTATCAGGTCTCGAAGTAGCAACACCTCGGAGTAGCAGCACCTCGAAGTAGCAACACCTTGGAGTAGCAACATGTTGGAGTAGAAACACCTCGGAGTAGCAGCACCTTGGAGTAGCAACACCTCGGAGTAGCAGCTCCTTGGAGTAGTAGCACCTCGGAGTAGCGACGCCTTAGAGTTGCAACTTATGATCATTCTACAAGATTATTTAGAAATTAATCAGTAGTTACCCAACACAAACAATTGGTCGAAGTGTCCTATTATCTAGGCGAAAATCAAGTGTTCAAAATATACAATAGTTGTGACTTAAGGTATTCCACATAATCAGATACATCAATATTTAAAATACAGCTGCACAGGTCAATGGTCCAGTCATAATCATCCAGTGATCCTTCAGCGGTAAGAAAAATCCATAATAGTGGTGTTTGTGTATCAGGTCTCGGAGTAGAAGAACCTCAAAGTAGCAACGCCTTGGAGTATCAACACCTCATAGTAGCAACACCTTAGAGTAGCAACACCTCATAGTAGAAACACCTTGGAGTAGCAACACCTCGGAGTAGCATCGCCTTGGAATAGAAACACCTCAGAGTAGCAGCACCTTGGAGTAGTAGCACCTTGGAGTAGCGATGCCTTGGAGTAGCAATATATGATCATTCTATAAGATTCTTCAACAATTAATCAGTAGTTACCCAAAAAAGATAGTCGATCGAACTGTCCTATTATCTAGGAGAAAATCATGTGTTCAAAACATACAATAGTTGTGACTTAAGGTAAGCCACATAATCAGATACATCAATATTTAAAATACGGGTGCACGGGTCAATGGTCTAGTCATCATCATGCAGTGATCCTTCGGTAGTAACAACATTCCATAATAGTCGCATTTGTGTATCAGGTCTCGGAGTAGCAATACGTTGAAGTAGAAACACCTCAAAGTAGCAACACCTCAAAGTAGCAGCACCTCAGAGTAGCAGCACCTCAGAGTAGCAACAACTTAGAGTAGCAACACCTCGGAGTAGCAATGCCTTGGAGTAGTAGCACCTCGAAGTAGCGACGCCTTGGAGTAGCAACATATGATCATTCTACAAGATTCTTTAGAAATTAATCAATAGTTACCCAACACAGACATCATCCTTCCCTAAATGCAGGAAAATATTAAAGAACCAATGCATCAAATAGCTTAACATACCAGTGGAAAAAAGGAAATTCTTGGACCATGGTAATTATGGGAAAGGTGCGAATAGAAAGGAAAAAGCTATGAGATAAGTAACAAAATGAAGGGAAAAAGGTGTCATTCTCATGACTCAACATCTCCCCCCAACTGAAGCAACTACATGTCCTCATGCAACCCATCAGTCTGAGTCCTCAACCTCTTCCTATATATGTAGTGTAGTAAGGTTGTACGCCCCAACAATATCCTCTTTAACTCCTATGTACCCATTACTCATCAGAACATCCATCCAATAATATTTCTCATATTGAACCTGATATTGTTGCTGGTATTGTCTTGTATGGAGCCAAATAAGAGGGAATATGTACCTAAGATTGATCCACCTGGATCCACACTTTTTCATGCACTCCATATAATTATTCACTCTTTGTAAAGCATGGCCAAAGTTCAGGTACCCATATGGTTCTCTTCTTCTCAACATCTCATCATAGATTTCCCATCTCAGTTGAATTCCATCCAAGGCATCATTCAACTGCATGTTAATACAATTGGGGAAGATATCCAAAATAAGTAGCCGAATCTTGATCAAAGTAGTAGCCTGTTCATTTGCACTCAAAAACTTATTATGTCCTTTGATTATGTTGGGAGAATGAGGAGGTTCCCCCCTGACCCGTAACAACTTCTTGGCATGAGTTGTTCAGATAGCCTCATGGGATGCCTTCCATTTTTCCTGGTTGCTAACAAATGAAGTGAAGGCCCTCAAGTGAATATCTCCAACATAATGGGATAAATTCAATTTCCTTTCCCCAAACATAACATATTCATGTAAGTAGAGCTCACAGAGTAGGTGTTGGTCCTGAAGAATTCTCTAGAAGAAGGTCTTTAAGAAGGAAATGGTGGTATCAAAACTACAAGTCTTGTGTTCTTTTATGGCCACTAATTGAAACAAGAGGAATTTCTCTTGTAGAAACACTGGATATGCAGGAGATGGGTTTCTTCAACTTACTAGTTCTTGTGCCAGTTTGCACACTTTCATTTTTGTGTCTTCCAAAGCTTTGACTTGATCTTCTAATTCTTTCAACTTTTGTCTCATTCCCTTCATCTTCTCTTTTCTCTACTCCTGGAATGCTAATTCCTCTTCCCATCTTTCTCTTAAATCCCAAATAACTTTTCTATGTTCCTTAGTAGAAATCACCCCTTCTTGGAGTGATGTTTCCAATTGTTTCCACCTATGGACTTCAACAATTAATATGTCAACATTGGGGGATGTTGTTATTCTCTTTTACTTCTCAAATTAGGTATCTTCGTCTCTAGGCATTGTTGGTTCTTGTGTAGCAGCAGCCTCTATGACAGGACTGCCCATATTTCCTTGAGAAGGTTCAGTTGTTTCCTTTTTTTCACGAGTTGCAACACCTCTAATGGTGACAAGGAAAGGCTCTTTAATTACTGCATCCAAGGCTGTTGGTTCTTATGTAACAACAATGTCTTGTATGAGTTCCTCTTGGTCAGTTTGGGTAGCCTCGACACCCCCTCTGTCTTCCTCAATACATTATGTTTGTGTGCCAAAAGAATTAAAATTAGATGAAGGTACATCACTTGATGTGAACCCTGCTTGATTAAATATTTCTCCACGGGATGGACATAATTGTGCCTTGCACTTTTCTTTCCTTGGTATCATGGTTTCAGGGTCACCTGACTTTTCTAACAATTGAGAAACTTCAATAAGGGTTCCCAAACTTGGAGAAGTTGCACCCTCTCGAAATTTTCCTTTTAAGACCTCGAGTTGTTTCTAAAGCCTAGAGTTTTCTTCCTTCAATTTATTTACTTGCTCATGTAGGGACATAGCCTTACCTCTCTTAGAGATGGTTCTTCTTGTTCTTCCCTTTGTTTTCCTTTCAACAGGTTGTTTCTCAGCAGGTTCTTATGGGCACTTAGCATCAATTTCAGGTTGAGTTGGTGTTGCTACTAAAGAGGTACTGGTTCTTCTTCATTTTGTTTTCCCCGTGTTTGTAATATTTTGCTCTTCAACAGGTTATTGTGGGCACCCAGTGCTATTTGATGGTTGAACTAGTGGTGTTTCTGAAGAAGGCCTCACTTTTCTTGGCTTTAATTTTTCCTTCTTTACAGTAGTTCATTCTCCGGTAGGTTCTTGTGGGCACTCAATCCCGATAAAAAAATCGAATCATTGGGCTGGTGTTGCTACTGAAGAAGACTTATTTCTTCTTTTATGGGTGTCCTCCTTAATCACTCGAGGTGATATTCTTTTCATTTTCTTATGATGAGAGTGTTCTTCTATGGCTAGGCAAGGTTTTTATGCTTCAGGACAAGGGGCTTGTTTTACAATTTCCACTTCGTCACTAGATGGTGTCGGTGAAACATGTTTCTCAGTGGAGGGATTATCCTGGTTGATTTTTGTGTCTCCTGCACTTGGATCTTTTCCTATATCACCCCCTTCATTATTTGTGTAATTTTCTTTGTCTTCTTGCTCTATTTTTGTGTCACCCCCTTCATTCTCTGTGTCAATTGTTCTATCTTCTTGCTCTCTTTCTATCCTCATGGATTCCTCTACTACCATGGTCATTGTTGAAACATATATTTTTCTAAACTTTAGACTTAAATAAGTTTAATTTTTGTTTAAATAAAGACAAACTTGCACTTGGATATCACCATTGATGAGGTTTTCCGTTTAATACAATGATCCTAAGTTCTTAAAAGATATGGATCCACCCACTAGTTAAAATGTCAAATCGCTAAAGACAGTCTTCAAAATGTCGAGTTTCAGGGTTTCGAAAACCTAACAGTCCAACGTGTAAAGAATTTCAATGTCCTGACATGCGAAATCACAAAACTGCGATAAGTTTTAATCCATGTTAATTAAAGCATTAAAAGTGATTAATACTAATTAATCACATCGCGACTTTGCGATTTGGGGATCCTTCCTCGAGCAACCACCAAAGTCTCGATATACGAAGTTACGAAACTAGCTTATTTTAAACCGGGTTAATTAAACGATTAATAATGATTAACGATAATTAAATCTTATCGCAACTTCGTGTTTCAGGAATCCTGTCTTGAATGACAACTTGAAATCCTGAGACCCGAAGTCGTGAAACCCTTAATTAATCATGATTAATTAAAAGGTTAAACTTGATTAATATTAATTGATCGACTCACGATTTCACGATTCGGGGATCATAGCTTGAACTGAAATAAGATCGCCCGAGACTCCAAACCCCAAAATGAATTAAGGTTAAACACGGTTAATTAACAAGATAAACTTGATTTATTAACACCTTAATAAATCTTATTTCTTGTAAAGTTTACGTTGATTTGAAATGTGGGTAAATTCAAATGTTCTCTATGTTTTTCCCAAATCACGAAATATCGATCATTAATGATATTAATAGTTGTTTTAGGGAAATGATTTCAAACAATATCCTTCTTTATCACCCAAATAATTTTACTAAAGGAATTAAATGCATTGTCAGTGAAGATCTACGCATACGAATACGCTTAAGGCAAAGAAGATTTTCTCATTTTGAATTACATTCTTATTTTCACAAAGATGGCGCAACGAAATAATCAGTTTTTTGCATTCTCATTCTCTGTAATAGATAATAGAACTCTAAGAATCGATACCATGGCTCCACGGAAAGCGCCTAAATCTATTGGTGAAAGATCAAGCCAGAACACGGAGTTTATCTCCGACACCTTGCCCAGAAGCGTAGATACAGTTAAAACCTGGACACATGTATTCAACACCCTGCAATATGAGCTGGTGAACTACCCAGATGATTCAAGCGAAAACAAAAAGGAATACTTGTCTACCAAATACAATATTATTTCTCATTCGAAGATGCACAAGGTATAAACAAGGCCACAGATTTTACCCTATTATGATATGATTAAATGGGCACTGGATCATGTAGATATCCCAACTAGAACTATATTCAATTCTCAGAAGGTAGTTGTTGGATCATTTCAGCTAGAGCACATACAAGAGATGTACAAGTTGTCTCCAACACCAAACTTCACCTACAATTCCAGTTTCTTAGAGGATTTCAACAAGAAGGAATGTGATCAATTTGGAAAAATCCTTTCTGACTTAATCAAAGACTAGTTTTCACACCCCAAAAACTGATTCTCACGGTACATATTCAATTTCATCATTAGAACCACAGTTCATGTATACAGCAATGATGATGTGTAGGCTCTATGGGAAAGAGAACACAACACATTTCTTTCTGCCATGGGTACCCATTATACACACAGTAGTGGAAGGATATTCTTTCCACTGGGCCAAAATATTGTCAGACAGTCTAGCTAGTGAAATTACAAGACATCAAACACAAAAAACCAAGGGGAAATCAAATTCATTCTTCATGTCGGCTTATATCATGGACGCCATCTATTTCATGACGCCTTTCCCGTTGATGGGCTGGAGCTGGAATCGAAGTAATGCAGAACCAATTCACATTTATCATTCAAAACTCTGGGAAGACAAGGTGAAATATTTCTTCTATGAAATTTGTAACTGGGTAGTGGTGTCGATGCACACTGCTATATTTGGTCACCCACCTCCTAGAATTTCAAGTAAAATTGTGGCTAAACTAGGCAGTGTGGCAAACTGGTACATCGAGGAACACTTCTCCTATATCAGGGTTTTTGGATTTTCAGTTCCTCCATATGCTTTGCCGCAATTTTTACAAGACAGACTAGTGTGTCGTGAGGTCGCACGACAAACTGTACTCAGCGGGATTAGAAAAGAAATCAAAGGAGTACAAAAAAAGGTATGGCCATCTTTTCCCTTACACATTGGTGCACTTTCTTTATTGGATTTCGGCCACTCCAAAGTGGAGGCAACGACCTTAGAAGAAATAAAACTGATAAACATTGAATTCAAGAAGCACGACTCGCAGAAGGTCATGGGTAACCACATGGCCAGTTGCGTTCTGAAGAGGTATGAACACGAGGATTCTCCTGAAGATGATATTTTTCGAGGAGCAAGATCTTATCCAGAGGTCTTAGGCCGGGTTTGAGCTCTGCCACCCGAAATAATGATTGAATTCTATGAATTTCAGAGGCACCAAAGAAGTATCCTCCCTAAAGTGTTATAGGGGGGAGTCTCGATGTCTCAAGATACACAACAAACAAAGACCAAACATTCAGAAGACGTAAACTTTGGAAAACAAGAAACCCAAGAAAAATTAGAGAAAACCGAGGTTTCGAACCAAAAAGAAGATACCCCAGAGACAGATGTATCAGGTAATCAGGACAAAGATCAAGCAGAGACATTAACAAAGAAAGGAGAAGATAGGCCATTGTCTACACCAGATAAATCAACTATAGACATGACCAGAAAGAATTCATCCACAAAAATTGGAAGCCCCATTCAGTTTATAACACCTTTACAGTTCACCATAGGGAACCCCGACGCACAGGTATTATTTATAGATGATCTAATGCCAATCCCTATAGAAGAGATACCTCCTATCGATTTATTTTTCAACAAGAAAAGGAAAGTTGTGGTGAAGAAAGAAACACACCAAAGGGCAGGTACAATGGTCAAGAGATACAGAGTACTATCTGATGGAGAAACCTTAGAAGAGGTGGAATTCGTTGAAGAGGTAGCAGGTTCATTGGGGGCTTATGCAACAACCAATGAGTTTTCGGTTGGAACCTTAAAAGAATGGTTGAAGAAAAAAGATGTGCTAATAAGACAATTACAAAACCAAATAAATATTGTAGCAGAGGACGTCAGAAGTGAGTTCAACAAGGGATTTGAGTAGATGAGAGCCAACAACAATCAAGAAATCCAGCAGCTTAAATCCGACCTTAAGGAGATACAAAAGTCTTCCCAAGCAAGCCAAGGACAGGTCATCTAGCAAGAGGAGTTGTTATGGAAACTACAAGCCAAATTAATCTCTACTAAAAGCATGGTTGTAGATATAACAATGTTCCAAACCTAAGCACTAGAAGTGCGAAAGAAACTAGAACAAGCACAACAAAGCCTTCTCTCTAAGGTAGAAATCGTTCAAGACCATTCTTAGGTGATGGATCAAGCATTAAGTAATATTTTTTTAAGAGAGCGAGAGGATATCATTGCTCGGACTACCTTCCAAGAAGTGGTTATATCATTAGAAAAAGAAGGAAGAACTATGGCTTCCAGATTGTCCATTTCGGAGCAAACCAGAGGCAATATTATATTAAATACTTGGGAGTCAAACATAGCCTAAGGTAGGAAAATGGCTAAGGAAATGAAAGAATCTTGTGAAGAGGTTTTTTGTTTACTCAACAAATAAATACTAGGCCTTGATAAAGAAGATATCTCTGGAATACTGGGTCAGATTGATATATCCAAAAATCAACTCGACATTAAGATAAGTATGGAAGAAGCCCAAGCTCAAATAGCACAGATAAAACAAGCCAATATTGCTCAAATAGATAGATGGATCGTGAAGCCTAATCTACAACTACAGTCTATTATTTCAGAGGATAGAAGAATAGAAGAGAGATTCCCTCAGCTGGAAAAGAAATTATACATGTTTGAGGATAATAACTTAACAAAATCTCCCAGGTTGGTAGCTCAATTTGTGGGAAGATGCATCAAATGTATTGAACATGGAAAAGGTAGCACCTCTGGAAACAAATGAATACAATCTGTGTACATTATCTATTTTCTGAGCTAGAGGACAGAAAAGGAAAATGCTCGTGCCAGCTTAACGAGAAGATCGAAAAGATTGCAAATGAAGCGTTTCAACTTCTATATTTTGTAATTTTAATTATTCTAAAGATAGAGGAATTCCAACCGTTTGAGGTTGAGAACTTTTGTATAAATGCATATTCGAAAGAATGAACAAAGGATTCTTCTTTCCGGTTGTAATTGAGAAAACTCTCCTCATTAAGGATTAATACAAGTGTAGACCAGAGATTCCACATTTCGTCCAGTTTGAGTTATGTGTTCTTCTTCCTTTTCACATTCCAGTATCTTTTATATACTTCCTTGATCAATTCCTAATCGCAATTTAGTACAACATCTACTGTGGTTATATTTCATTCAGTTATCTGATAACAAACATATTTTCCTCTATATTTTCTATTAGAAAATACAAGACCTGTGAGTAAATTAGATTACTATATTTGATGCTTCATTAAAGGTTACATTATCTATTTTCTTCTTCTGTAACAAAGTAAGATTCTTCTGTATTTGATTCCTTGCTTTGTCTAACATCTTTATCTTTTTCTCTCATTACATACAATATTTTCAAATTTAACTCAGACACGAAAAACGACCTCTGAGATCTTATACTATTAATTCAATTTAAGAATTTTTTTTCACATAACTAAGATAGAAAAAGAAAACATTAAAAAATTTCCTTATTTCCTGATGCCTGACATTGTTCTTTGAGCCTTAAGTACAAACTCGGGAACAACAGTCATATAATCATAAATATGCTTTATTCCCCCTTCTTCCTAGTTCTTGGACTTGCCATCCCTAGGAATGATGTTTCTATCAATGAATTCAAGCTCAGGGTTAGCTTTCATTTCTAATTCCTCTTCTTCTGTCACTCTTTATGTTTCCTCTCTTCTTTATATTTCCAAACCCTGTGTTTCTGTGTGACCAATGAACTCATTCCATGTAGCATTCATTTTCCTCAATGCATGGATAACTAGTAATTTAATTAACCCATGATTTGTAATGCATGTCTGCGGGTGTTTGGAACAATGAATAGAGCCTACCATAGATTCCAAAGATTCTAACAGAAAGTATGTGATATTGAGAAGTTGATTGTGACGAAGGTGGGACAATAGCATAAAATGGTAGTTATAAACAACTGTAAATCTACCTTCACATATAATGTACCGCTGGATGAAATATGCTAAATATTTCCAAGGAAAAGGGAGAGATATTCTATCGACACCCTTACGCTTATTTCTGACCTATTCTTCTCCTCTCAAGAAATTTGTCTTAGCTATCGGGATAAATGAATTTTTTCTTAACCAAATTAATCCAATCCTTGATATCCCTATTACTTCGACAAATGTTCTCTATGTGACCTCAATATGCAATCTACGAACTGATGAACTTGTTCCGTCTAAGTTCTAGGAAAACTCCAAGGTGACATCATTGTCAAATCCCTGCAATCTCTCAAAGAAGGTCACCCATCCTGCATTTTCAAAGATTTGGGAGGCATTCGGGTATCTATGCAATAATCCAACCGATTCGAGTTCATGGAGAACAATCGAACCTCCCATTGTAGATAATCAGGTGATGTAGAGACTTCGATGAGGTGGGTTACAATTTACACTGTATTTGGTAATGATGGAGTATAATGGAGGTGTTATGTTATTTATGACAGGTCAACGTGGAATCATGTGGCTCAAAATGACATGTTCCCCTCCAACTAAAGGTGGAATTCATCCTCGGTTGATGTGGTAGGGCTTGGAATTACAGGTGTACTGACACATTGAGCTTTAAAATCATGCAAGAAAGTAGGAAAAGGATGTACCTATGGGGCCACTTACTGTGTGTCCCAAATAACAAATGAATGTGATTCATGGCCACTCACAGAATATGAAGCGTGATCTATTATGATTTTACTTTTTGAGGTACAAATATAGGAATATCGCACATGAGTTATGGTGCAAGATTCGAGAGTTGTAATGGAATGTCTCATAATTGAGTTAAAGAAAATAAATGGAAACATGGTAATAATGAGGTTGAATCAACAAGTGTCAACAGGTAATAATTATAGTGTGTAAAAAAATGAGCGGGACAAATGTTGTCACAAGAAGGATCATAGCTAGTAGTATGAGTTGCAGTAACACGACAACGAGTCACAACAAAGCAATAGTAAGTTGCAACGAGTTGCAGCAGGGAGGCAACGAGTTGTAGAAAAAACAATAGTGAGTTGCAACAGAGCGGAAGTGAGTTGCGGCAAGGTGTATTTCCATCACATGACGAGTTGCAACAAAATGACAATGAGTTTTAGCAAAGCAATAATGAGTTGTAGCAAGGCATATTTCCATCACAGGACAAGTTGCAGTAAAACGGGAGTGAGTTGCAGGAAGGTGGCAGTGAGTTGCAACAAGACGACAGTTAGTTGTAGTAGGGAGACAACAAATTGCAACAAAAACAATAGTGAGTTGAAGCAAGACGGAATCCCATCACATGACGAGTTGCAACAAAACAACAAAGAGCTGCAGCAAAGCGAGAGTGAGTTACAACAAGGTGTATTTCCATCAAAATGAGCTATAGTAAAATATATGGATTAAAATTAACTACACTCAAGTTCCTTGAACTAATATCGTCAAGATGCAGCAATAGTATCCTGCAAAAAAACTTGGTGCATTAGATAAAAA
>JZKD02S2436213.1:148929-161884 GCA_000966675.3 Picea glauca
TTGGTACATACTTGGTACATGGTTGGATGCACTTGTTTATGGTACAGGTTGATTACAAGTTGGTGCATGGTTGATGCACTTGTTTATGGTACAGGTTGATTACAGGTTGATGCATTGTTGATGCATGGTTCAGATTTATTGGTACAAGTTTACAGCGGTATATCTCACAGTGACAGGTTGACAGTGGTTCCATCATTCTACTTCTACTTCAATGTGGCAGTACGGGGCAAAGACAGGTGGTTGTAGCTACCTTCCAGTTGTATCCGGAGAACATAGGGGGTTGTAGCCTCCTTCTGGTTGTAGCCAGAGAATTGGGGAGTTAGAGATTCCCTCAGGTTGTAGCTTGAGAAACTAGGGGGTTGGAGCCTCCTTCCAGTTGCAACTGGAAAACAAAGGAAGTTGGTGCTTCCAATGAATGTAATTCTTCAAGACATATAATAAAAAACATTCTATGGTTTTCTCCCGATTTGGGTTTCCACGTAAAACACTGGTGTATTGTGTATGTGTATGTTTGTTCATTTGTTCATTACTTATTTACTCTGGAGTTATTGGATGATAGTGTTTCATTGATATAACACTTGGATTATATGGTTAAAAATGATTAAATTGCTCTATTACTAATTCACCCCCCCTCTCAGTAATCCAACACCAATAGTTTTCCTTAAACAAAAACTTTCCCATATTTGGAACAACAGTTTCTCCAAGGACATGTCAGTTATGTGGAATGTAAATACAGATGCACAGTATGTCCTTAATGCATATGATGGAACATCATATTGTACCTCATACATGACAAAGGTCGATAAATATATGACAAGTGCATTCAGAAGAATACACAAAGAACATGAAAAAAGTCATATTGATGCTATGCAAATGATACATACGCTTGGAAACACATTACTTAATATTCAACAAATGTTTTCTCTACAAGCAGTCCACATTGCACTTTCCCTACCCCTCAACTATATTTCAAGGAAATGTGTCTTCATAAACACATCTCCACTTGAGAAATGCACATTTGTGCTTAAACCACTGTCTTTGCTAGAACAAGATCATGATAATTCAGAGGAAGTGCTATGTCGCTCTATTATTGATTATTACCTCCAACGTCCATCTCTTATTAAGCATATTTTCTTAGCAGAGTTCGTATCGCATTACAAAAAAAATGATGCACCCATATCAAAAAGAAAAAAACCCTCTGTAATACGCTTTGTCAAATACAACAAACATATTGACTATGAAAACTATTGTAGAGAAAAACTACTTTTGTACGTTCCGTTTGATCAAAATGAAAACACATTAAAACATAACTTCCCTACATGGGAGGCTGTGTATATTACTTATGAGACTACAATACAAACCAATGAATCTAGATTTGCATACAATGTTAATCCAACATGGGGTGATTTAGAAAGTGTAGTTCATGAACTAGAAAACCCCGACAATGTTGATGAGACATTGGCAAACCATAAAACAATTAGAACTCTAGGTGAGTCCTATGACTTGCAAGTAGATTTTCCTCATCCTTGAGTAGCCAACATTGAAAAACGTATCAATCTTAGCTTTCAAGTCACAAAAAATCCTTTCTTTATTGAAAATAATGAATACTACAGAGTTAGACGACTATTGAATCAAGAACATCAAGCAATTCTAAAGGACATTGCAATTAAAAAATGCTTAAACATGCACACTCATGTGCACTTGTTCCTTACAGGCAGGGCAGGAACAGGTAAGACATTCATAGCTAAAGCACTATTCCAAATGTTTATATGAATCTATGATTCAAAAAATTCGTCTGACCCTATGAAACCAAAGGGGATAATAGTTGCATACAGAGGAAAAGTTGCATATAATGCAGGTAGAAAAAAAGAGCACTTTGCATTTTTTATGCCTTTTAACAAGTCACAGTTTCTTCCACTCAACAAGGAAATGTTAGATACCTTGTCTAAGCTTTATGATGAACTACAACTTGTCTTCATAGATGAGGCATATTTGATTGGAAGTCATTTCTTGTATTCCATTGGCAACCAACTAAGAAACATAAAACATGTGCACATCAAATACTTTGGAAACATTGACATGATATTCTGTGGGGATCTTTACCAAGCCTAACCCATCCAAGATTATTTGATATTGAACAACCTATAGTCAATATGCAATTAGTGACACATGACTTCTGGAAAGACAATATAAAATGCTTTGAATTGCATACTACAATGCAACAAACAGATGAAACATTTATTGCAATTCTAAATAGAATGCGAACAAACAACCAAACATATGATTACTTAACATATATCAATTCAAGGTGCATGCAACCTGCACCAACAGACCCAACCTTACCTTACCTGTTCTACACGAATATGGATGTTGCAATGCATAACAGGTACATGCTATCACTCATGCTTGGAGATGATATCATCATCAATTCAATTGACCTCAAAGAAGACAACCATGGCAATGTACCATGTCATGAACATACAACCACTTTGCCTTTCTAACTTGTCCTGAAATCATACATGCTAGTTGAAATATATGCCTGCAACTGTGATTCACAGGATGGCTTGGTAAATCGTGTAGATGGAGTACTCAAAGCTTATACCAAACAAAAAAAGTTGATGTCCTCTGGATTAAGTTCCATGAGCCGCATATTGGCCACCGACAAGCAAACAAGTTGGCTTATCTATATAATTCAAACACTACGCACAATTGGAAACCTATCTTATGAATATCAAAACCAGTATTGACATCGATAAAGACATGTCGAATGAAGATTTGAAAAAAAAATCCAATTAAACTTGCATGTGCACGTACAATCCACAGATCGCAAGGGCTAACACTTGATAGTGTTGCATTTGACCCTCTTGGAATTCGAATACATGGACTTGTATACACAACATTGTCCCATGTTAGAAGTATAGACTCCTTGTATTTACTAAGCGCTCTACAAAAGATAACTTCAAAGTCAAACATAAAGTTGATATTGAGATGCAACGCCTTAGGACTAGCGCAAAATGACATCTATAGTATGATTACCAATACATACAAACAAAGTCATCTGTATCAATTTTGTCACTTAACATGCACAGCCTGCATGCACATATGGATGATATACTCAATGACTATGACACAATGCAATACGATATTCTGTGCTTTCAGGAAACATACATGACATTATGCATGAAAAACAAGCAATTTCCAAATCACAACTACATATCAAGTTACATTACACATGGGGTGATGATATTAGTGAAAAACATGTAACAATTTTGGAGCATATGCATTTCGAAGAAAACAATGTTGATATGGTGCTCGCAAAAGTAATTTTCCATGGATCAGAAATTGCAATACTGAATCTCTATGTTGCTCTGCATGCAACATTCTCCAACATACTAAATGTTCTTTCAAATGCATTAGAGCATTTGCATCTGAACGAAACCATTGTCATTGCAGGAGACTTCAATATTGACATGCTACAAAATAATGCCAAAACAAAATAATTGGAAAACTACATGTGTAGATACAGTCTCCGCTCTTTTTTGGATAAGATAAACCATGTGCAAAACACACTTATTGACCATGTATGGTCGAATGTGCTCATTTCCCAATACAACCTCTTTATCTTAGACACATACTGGTCTGATCATGATACAATTAGTATTGCACTTGAATTATGAAATATACATCAAAGATATTGCAAAATCATATTTCTATGTCTCAAAGCATATTTGTCTAGCTTGTTGCACAAAACCAAGTTATCCAACTTCTTAGTTTTTCCTAGTTTTTAATTTCTTTTGGAAAAAATTCGTTTTTATATATACACAAACATGGATCAAGAAAAAAAAATGGTACATGCTTCTAACACTATCTGTTACTCTATTCCTTTGATTCTAATTTGTTTATTGTATGTACATATTCATTGTTTTTTCCTTACATATCAACTTACGTTCATGTTCATTGTGTTTTGTACTTTCCTTCATTGAAACAAATAGGGAAACTGGACAAGGAAAAGAATTCTTAACCATAAATGTAGAAGAAGACATACAAAGGTGCATACTTCTACCTGTATTCCATATCCAATTGTTTTTCATTTATTCTGTCTATATTTATGATACTGGTTTGCAGCTCTTTTGTTTTTTTTTCTTTATATACTGCATAACTTCCTATATATTAACTTATCTTCATGCCAGTTGTATTTTTTGTGCCGCTACCTTGAAATAAATAAAATTGTATTCCATATTTTTTTCATGTGTTTCTACGTAGCAATTTTCCTTCATGTCCATTATATTCTCTGTATTGTTGCATTGAAAAAAGAATAGAGTAATTGAACACGAGGATGAAGCCTTATGTGCCACAACTGAGAAAGATGGAGTACAATCTTCCAAAAGGTATGCCAACAGTGGTGCTAGAGAAAATACAATGCATATGCCTAATGCACATCCATATCAATAATGAACAATATACACATGTTCATAACGAATGTTTCACAAGTGACATGGGCATGAGAAGTGAATCATCGCAAACATAAGCACAAAGACAAGGCTGAAGGTAAGGATTCATAGATTATTCTCTTGCTATGTTTGGGAAACAAATATCCTCAATTATCTATTATACTATGCCATGGTAAATATGTTTATGTCATTTACACCACATGTTTTTTAGTTCACAAGAACTATCGACAAGTAGAAGTGAAACTTCATCATAGTATAAGGTCCATAGACTAAGAGGTATAGTTACAAAACTCTAATCTGCATACTTTATCCAATTTGTACATATATTGAAGCTTGTCATATTTTAGAATATGCTTGCATATAAGAATGCCAAGTCATAGGGTCTATTGAGATCCAACTATATTTCATGGCTGAGAATATTTTTACCATAGTTGATGTGTTTATATCGCTTGATAATTATAATACTAAGTGTTGTTGTGTGAGGCATAAAGTTCTTTGCTCCCTTTCTTTTTCCTCTTCTATACTTACCTGTTTTCCCCTTTTCTTATTCCCCTCTATTATCTGTTTTTGGTTCTATACTTAGTCAAATCTATATGCTCATGGGTTCTCGGGGTGGTGGACTCAGAAATTATATATCCATTTATGTATGCACATCACTATTTTGACCGAGCACCGTTCATTTCCATACTTAGCCAATTTTATGGTCGTGGGTTCCCACGTAGGTGCTATAGAACTCTCATGCCCCGTGTTCAGGGTATACATATTGCACCCAAAAATTTGGTGATCTGCAATTCGACCCTGGAATCCTCAAACTTGCAAGCTTCACTCTACCTATGATGACTCTATCTGACTACCCCACCTTTCCATACTTCGTCGATTCTTCAAAGTTTTGCATGTTCACAGACACCCAAGTTCACAAAAGTTTCAAAGAATTTTTCACTCCCCTCCATCCTCACCACCTTCGCCCCTTCCCAATGCACATTAATTATGATTTTACTAGTGACAAATCACCACACAAGTTCGAAAATATTGGCATTAATAAGCAGAAAGCTCGAGGAAATCTCCCATTAAAACGCATTAATGGGAGAATATTATGGAATTTGATGAATTCTTTTATGTCGATCTTGAATTGGCAAAAAATTGTTGGTTGTTTTAGTTTCTTTAAGGAATCATCATAGTAAGAATGAAATATTATGCTATCCCATTGTCATCTACAAAGGTGTTTATGTGATGTCCCTCTTTAATATTGTGCATATATTACAGCTTGCCATATTTGAGAATATGCTTGCATATGAAAATGTTAACACATATATACAACATCTCTTTAAACTTGAACCATGGTCTGTTGAGCTCCAGCTATATTTCATGGCTGAGAATTTTTTTCCCATAGTTGATGCATTTCTATAGATTGATAATTATCATACTAAGTGTTGGTGTGTGAGGCATAAATTTCTTTGCTCCCTCTCATTTTCCTCTTCTATACTTACCCCTTTTTTTTCCTTTTCTTCTTCCCCTCTATTATCCATTTATGGTTCTATAATTAGTCACGTTTATATGCTCACGGGTTCCCAGGGTGGTATACTAAGAAATCCTATATCCATATATATCTGCATATCACAAGTCTGACCGACCACCGTTCATTTCCATACTTAGCCAATTTTATGGCTAGGGGTTTCCAGGTAGGCACTATCAAACTCTCATGCCCCGTGTTTGAGGTATACATCTTGCACCCAAAACTTCAGTGATCTACAATTAGACCCTAGACTCCTCGAAATCGAAAGCCTCACTCCACCTATAATGACTTCGTTTGACCACCCTGCCTTTCCATACTTAGTCAATTATTCAAAGTTTCATGAGTTCACAAAAGTTTCAAAGAATTGTTTGCTCCCCTCCATCCCTGCCACCTTCGCCCCTTCCCAATGCACATTAATTATTATTTTACTAGTGACATCTCACCACACAGGTTCAAAAATATTTCCATTAATAAGCGGAAATCTCGAGGACATCTCCCATTAAAACACATTAATGGGAGAATATTATGGAATATGATGATTTGTTTTGTGTCAATCTTGAATTGGTAAAATATTGTTGGTTGTTTTAGTTTCTTTAAGGCATCGTCATAGTAAGAATGAAATATTGTGATAGCCCACTATCATCTACAAAGGTTTTGATGTGATGTCCCTCTTTAATATTGTGCATATATTACAACTTTCCATATTTGAGAATATGCTTGCATATGAAAATGTTAACTCATATCTACAACATCTCTTTAAAATTGAACGAGGGTTTGTTGAGCTCCAACTATATTTCATGGCTGAGAATGTTTTTCCCATAGTTGATGTGTTTCTATCGCTTTATAATTATTAAACTAAGTGTTGTTGTGTGAGGCATAAATTTCTTTGCTCCCTTTCTTTTTCCTCTTCTACACTTACTCGTTTTTCCCTTTTCTTGTTCCCCTCTATTATCCATTTCTGGTTCTATACTTAGTCACATTTCTATGCTCACGGGTTCCCAGGGTGGCAGACTAAGAAATTCTATATCCATCTATATCTTCACATCACGAGTCCGACCGACCTCCATTCTTTTCCATACTTAGCCAATTTTATGGTCATGGGCTCCTAGGTAGGCGCTATCGAACTCTCATGCCCCGTTTTTGGGGTATACATATTGCACCCAAAAATTTGATGATCTACAATTCAACCCTAGACTCCTCCAACTCACAAGCCTCACTCTACCTATTATGTATCCATATGACCTCCCATCCTTTCCATACGTAGTCGATTCTTCAAAGTTTTGCGGGTTCACAGACTCCCGAGTTCACAAAAGTTTCAAAGAATTTTTCGCTCCCCTCCATCCCCGCCACTTTCGCCCCTTCCCAATGCACATTAATTATGATTTTACTAGTGAAAACTCACCAAACAGGTTTGAAAATATTGGCATTAATAAGTGGGAAGCTCGAGGACATCTCCCATTAAAACGCATTAATGAGAGAATATTATGGAATCTAATGAAGTTTTTTGTGTCGATCTTGAATTGGCAAAAAAAAAATTGGTTGTTTTAGTTTCTTTAAGGTTTCATCCTAGTAAGAATGCAATATTGTGCTAGCCCACTATCATCTACAAAGGTGTTGACGTGATGTCCCTCTTTAATATTTTGCATATATTACAACTTGCCATATTTGAGAATATGCTTGCATATGAAAATGTTAACTCATATATACAACATCTCTTTAAACTTGAACCAGGGTCTGTTGAGCTCCAACTATATTTCATGGCTGAGAATGTTTTTCCCATAGTTGATGTTTTTCTATCCCTTGATAATTATCATACTAAGTGTTGTTGTGTGAGGCATAAAGTTCTTTTCTCCCTTTCTTTTTTCCTCTTCTATAATTACCCGTTTTTCCCTTTTCTGCTTCTCCTCTATTATTTGTTTCTGGTTCTATACTTAGTCACATTTCTATGCTTGCGGGTTCCCAGGGTGGCGGAATGAGAAATTCTATATCCATCTATATCTTCACATCATGATTCTGATCGAACATCATTCGTTTCCATAGTTATCCAATTCTATGGCCGCGGGTTCCTGGGTAGGCGCTATCGAACTCTCATGCCCCATGTTCGAGGTATACATATTTCACCCAAAACTATGGTGATCTACAATTCGACCCCAGACTCCAAATCAAAAGCCTCACTCTATCTACAATGACTTCGTCTAACCACCTGCCTTTCCATACTTAGTCTATTCTTCAAAGTTTCATGGGTTCACGGACTGTCGGGTTCACAAAAGTTTCAAAGCATTTTTTTCTCCCCTCCATCCCCGCCACCTTCGCCCCTTCCCAATGCACATTAATTATGATTTTACTAGTGACATCTCACCACACAGGTTCAAAAAGATTGGTATTAATAAGCATAAATATCGAGGACATCTCCCGTTAAAACACATTAATGGGAGAATATTATGGAATCTGATGAATATTTTTGTGTTGATCTTGAATTGGTAAAAAATTGTTAGTTGTCTTAGTTTCTTTAAGGAATCATCATAGTAAGAATGCAATATTGTGCTAGCCCATTGTCATCTACAGAGGTGTTTATGTGATGTCCCTCTTTAATATTTTGCATAAATTATAGCTTGCCATATTTGAGAATATGCTTACATGTGAAAATGTTAACTCATATATTTTCTCTATTGCATATGCGTTTGAGAAAAATTTGCGACAAAAAATCACCCTTCAAATTGGAACATGGTTTACATTTGGGCCACAAAAAATACTAATAAAATAAAATAATATGAATAGTATTGAAGTAAATATATACAAATTCTCTTTAAACGTGAACCTGAGTTTGTCGAGCTCCAGGTATATTACATAGCTGAGAATGTTTTTCACATAGTCAATGTTTATGGCCGCCAGTTCCCGGATTGGCGCTATCAAACTCTCATGCCCCCTGTTTTTTGATATACATCTTTCACCTAAAACTTCTGTGATCTACAATTCGACCCCAGACTCCTCCAACTCCTAGACTTCACTCTACCTATGATGAGTCTGTCTAGGTTCATTTGACTGCCCCACTTTTCCATACTTAGTCAATTCTTCATCTCTTGTTGTCACAGATACGCGTGTTCGCAGACTCCCATCCATCCTCGCCACCTTCACACAGTTCCCAATGCAAATTGATTACGCTTTTATTAGTGACAACTCACCACACAAGTTCGAAAAGATTGGAATTAATGAGAAAAAAGATCAAGGACATCCCCCATTAAAATGCATTAAACCAAGATTTACATGAGATTATATTATCATCCTCCAATGTTCATTTTAAATACTATCAGGACACAATTATTGTCACATGTTGCAATACAAAAAAATCTTCATCAAAGCATTATCTTTTCTCACAGGAACCCCACATGTACCCCATTTCCCTGAACTGAACAATATTTCGATCTACCAACTCAAACTCCCTATTATCAAATTGGCATAGGTCAATATTATGGGATCTGATTTTTTTTTTTTGTGGATCTTAAACTCAGAAAAAATGTTGTTTAATTTACTTTTTTTTAAGGCATTATACCTTGCCTTTCCATACCTAGTCGATTCTTCACCTCCTATTGTCACAGATTTGTGAGTTCCTGGGCTCCCAGGTTCACAAAAGTTTCAAATAATGTTTCACTCTCGTCCATCCCCTCCACCTTCGCACCCTTCCCAATGCACATTAATCATTCCTTTATTAGTGACAACTCAACATAAAGATAAAAAAAGATTGGCATTAATAGGCGAAAAGGTCGAGCACATCTCCTATTAAAACACATCAAACCAATATTTACAGGAGATTATATTATCATACTCCAACATTCATTTTAAATACTATCAGGAGAAAAGGAACGTTCTCATCACCTTATGGTTGCATCTTGACAACATTTCTTTGGAGATACCTTGAATATTTTTGGGCGCGAGGACCAGAGTTTTCAGTGGTCAAGAGCTTATGACTACTACTCATCACCTTCTGCCCAGAAGGAAGTTATTTAGAAGTTTGGAATTGCATGAGTAGGTTGTGTCCCTGAAGTTTTTTACTGTAATGAACTGGTCACCTACTGCACCAAAAATTATATTTCGAACCAACGGATTATCCAGTTGCAGGACCATTCCCGAGTCTCCCTATCACCTCAAGTATTTCAAAAGATGTTAAGACTTCCCGACACAATGATTACATTCAAGGGAGAGGATTGCAGAGATTTCTTAAATAAGCATGATAATGGATTGGACCTCTTACCAGAGTTCTTAGAGAACCTAGTGGTCGTTCCCAGGGACATGACCAGATTACAGGTTAGTTCATTTAAAAACCCTTTGCAGGAAATTGCATGGCTTTTCACGAGGATAGTAGAACAAGAAAGTACAACTAGCATCTCTCGGATGTTTCTATATATTTTATATTTTACGGTGAAGGAACAAGCCATCTTTGATTGGGTCAAGTTGATTTCCAATGAAATATCTTCCCAGTTATTGAAATACACAAGGCAGAAGAAATTCTTTATGTCACCTTGCAATACACAAGGAACCAATGAGTCCTACAAGAAGAAATGAAAAGGCCCGGGTGATAAAAGTGCCCAATGCCCGACCGCCACACCCAACACTACAACATCTCAAAGCAACGCTCCAATGGACTACCCAAGCAAGAAAGTTACACATAGTTATTCAAGTGGAGGAGGATATAAGAACCCTCCCTTTGGAAAAAATTTATGTTCTCACAAACTTCTCGTGAGCAAAAAATGAAAAAAAATAGTGCAAGAATAGGAGGGACCGAGGGGAGAAATTGGTATCCACGATCTCTCCCTCAAAGATATGGAACTAGAAATTGACATTGAAAAAATGTTCCCTGACAACAACCAGCTAGAGAGCACTACTCCCCATAACCCTCAGATGGAAATAATTGGGACCGATACCTTCGACAAAGAAGAGTCTTTTGCGTTTCAGAGTGTTTTTTTACAGCGAATCCAAAAAATTGGTTATTGAAAAGAGAGATGTAAAGAATAAGAAATTGAAATATCGTTCAGAGATGTAACTACGGAACATGCACCCTTCGCAGATCTCCCAGATACACTGAGAAACTAGAGATTCTCTAGACAACTCTATTAGCGGGTTTGAAGTGGAGAATGTCATGTTAAAAGAGTGAATCAAAGAATTGGAGGGAGTTCTAATGGCCATTTCATTGTTGGCTACTCCTTTGGCAATGATCAGACCCACCAAACCTATGACAAAGTTAAAAGGATTAGAAATCCTTCTCACATTAGCCCGAGGCTATGTGGAAAATAATATAAAGAGAATAATGGAATTAATAACAGAATCTTGGGAGATTTCAAAGAGTATGGTCTCTTTTGGAACAAGAGCACATGATTTTCATGAGTATCTATAAGTAGATCTCAAGAACGAGCAAGATTTCTACCTTGATGTAGTTGTGTCATTTGGTGTTAAAGTTACTGGTATGACGGAATTGAGAAGAAGAGAGGATGATCTCCATTCCTCGGATCGAATAAACTAGCTAAAGACATGCGGGAAAGAAAAGGTAGAAAATGTGAATGGTATCATTCAAGCATGTATCCATGCCATATCTAGAAGAGAAAAACTATTCAAGAATCGAATTGAGATAGATATAGTTGGAAGCACCAATGAATTCCAAGACCCAAATTGATATTCAACTCATTTTTTTTAACCAAGCAATCATTTGATGATCAAGTTGAGATCTAAAAAAGACCGTCATTTGAAACTTTCTATGGCATTTTTGAATATGGTGAAGATGATGTGAAAAACTAGCTAGTTCATTATTTGATTAAAAACCAAGATATTCAATAAAAATTGCACAACCTCTCTATTGATCTAAGGGACTTGGAAACTGAATTATTCAATATAAAAATCCATCATGAAATCAACATGGTGCCCATGAGGAGCTACATCTAGGAATGGTTCAAAAAGGATGTCGACAAGATTACCAATGAAGGGAAAAAGATGCTTGATATGGTTCCCATAACCATCAAGGAAAGCCATAAAAGGATATCAATGAGCAAATTAAAAGGAATGGTATACCATCATAGTAAGTTCATACTGATCACATTCTTCTCTCTTTGTCGACGTTTTCATCCAGTTACTCAACCTCTTTAAATACAAAACTTTAACCGAGGACTAGCAATTTTCTCTTTCTTCTTGCAAGGTCTTGTTGTCTTCCATCGCTGACTTTATTCTTTCTACAAGCTTGATTCTTGTACATCTTTTCTTTATGGTCTGTGAGACCCCCAATCCCAGTCATTATGGCAAACACATTTAAATTTCAAAGAATATGTATTGAACTATATATTTTTTTTCAAATTCCAAGACAACTGTTTTGGGAAATACCAAATGTATTTTGTAACCCAGTCTATCTAAATATAAAATATTTGAGGTTGTCGTATGGTGTTTTTCAATGTTTAATATTGTTTTTTACATGGAAGAATAATTTGTGATAGGACGCAGTTTTTTGGCACCCACCCTATACTTGATAAATAAATGGGTAGGCCCCTCTTGCTTTCATTCTTCAGGGCCCCAAAAATACAGTCAATGAATGACACTATTTCAACATGGAAAATCAGGTGTTGATGTCATGTCCCTGTTTAATATTTTGCATATATGACAACTTCTCGTATTTGAGAATATGCTTCCATATTAAAAATGTTAAGTCATATTTTTTTTGCTATTGCTTATGAGTTTTAGCAAACCTTGTGAGCCAAAAACACCCTTCAAATTGGAACATAGTTTACATTTGGACCACAAATAATCTATTAAAATACACTAATATGAATATAATTGAAATAAATATAAACAAAATCTCTTTAAACTTGAACCTAGCTTTCTCGAGCTCCAGAATTTGTGAGCCAAAAACACCCTTCAAATTGGAACATGGCTTATATTTGGACCAAAAATAATCTATTAACATAAATTAATATGAGTACTATTGAAATAAATATAAACAAATTCTCTTTAAACT
>JZKD02S2436213.1:172553-213279 GCA_000966675.3 Picea glauca
CTATATTATCTTGCTATTGTATGTAGATGACATGCTTGTTGCAGGGTCTAATATGAAGGATATAAATGTGCTCAAGAAGAAATTAGCTAATTCATTTGCGATGAAGGATTTGGGTCCTGCAAATAAAATCCTTGGTATGAGAATAACAAGAGACAGGAAAAATCGCAAATTGACATTGTCTCAGGTTGAGTACATAGAGAAGGTGTTGGAGAGGTTTAGAATGTAGAATGAAAAACCAGTTAGTACACATTTATCCAACGATTTGAAATTAACTAAGGAAATGTGTCCCAAGACACAGGAGGAGATAGAATACATGTCCATGGTCCCTTATTAATCAACAGTTGGTAGCTTGATGTATGCGATGGTTTGCACAAGACCAAATATTGCACATGCAGTGGAAGATTGTTGGTTGTGGAGCCTGATTATCTTCCTGATTCAGAGGTGTTTGTTTTTAGCCGTTTTTATACCCCATGAAGACTTTACACCCCAGAAGAATGTTGATCCAGGTGGATATTGGTGGCCACCCACCTATTCCAACTAGCTTCACGTGTCCTTGTTCAACACGTCCTTTTGTACTACTTTGTAATTGTGGGGGCTACACTTTTGGGGATGTTTGAATCCCCACACATCCTCCAGGTGTATACAGGTGACCTCTCGCCTAATCCAACTAGCTTATTTTTTATGTTTTCAGGTCAACACATCTTGTTGTACTTTCGGGGCCATTTTGGGGCCCTAAACGTTGTTTTTTTTGGCTCACCATAGTTAAAATATAGACGAAGTCAAATTTTGACAGTGAAATGTATATTTCTATGAAATACCTTTCCAACGGGCTATCACACACCTAAAATGGAGATCGTATGCAAAATTTACGGCCCTAGGAAGTTGAGGTACCAAATTACACCAACTTACCCATATGGCCCACATGACTTTTGGCGTTTCACCTTATAGGGCTAGGTCTTTAGATGTCTAGGGTTTTGGAATTCATGAGTAATATCAAAAAGGCATATGGAGACTCATTGTAATCCATTCTTCTTAGAAAAATGTGTGTAGGATCCACTTCTCTTCTCAAAGATAGCTACCACCATTCAAGCAAGTTTCCAGTTTTGTAGTTTTACAGTTTCATCCTATTTCATTATTTAATAGAAGATATTGTTCACTGGATATTTGTGTTATTCTACATATCTATGTGTTTATTATATTCATTTTTTTAATCAGTTTGTTCCGCTCCTAAAACTGGATCAATGGTATCAGAGTGGTTTTCTCTTCATTTATGTTTCTTCATGCATGTCCCTGATAAGATCTGGGTACAAGAATTTGGGACTCAAACCAATCAAGCCATTATGATATTGGTCGCATTGAGTCCGGCAAAAACCCATGGGGGACAAAAAGAAAGATGATGGAGTAGGAAATCCTATTAAAATTTTACTCGAGGAAGCCCTCGCTCGACAAAGGAACTAAATGATGGACAACTTTACGCAAATCCTTCGATGGTTGCCCACAGGAGAAACATCTTCATCAAGCATCCATGAAACCCCCTTCAAGGTATAGGTAAATTTTGATATTCCATTATTTGAAGGATTGATAGATGCAGATGTTGTAGATAAATTGTTGAATCTTCTCGAAGGATATTTTTCGGTCCATAATTTTTTCGATAGGGAAAATATCACTTTTTCACTCCTCAAGTCCATTCCCCATGTTAAAGATTGGTGGGATACTTACTCTGAGGAAAGGGCCATGGAGGAATATAAAATGTTTGTGGTGGCCCCTCCATGGGCTTCCTTTTTGGATTCCATTAAATAAAAATACTACCCTATTGGAAGCCATGAGGTCCAGTACAATAGATTGACCACCCTACGTCAAGAAAGGGACTAGAAAGTACCTGATTTCACCAATATTTTCCATACCCTACGCACCAAATTGGGTATCAAAGACTCTGAGTATCATATGGTGCTCAAATACCGTGGTTGTTTGCATAGATACATTCAAAAATAAATGGAGTTCCTGGACATTTCCTCTTTCGGCATGGCTTATAGATACGATGTCAAGATCGAGCAGAAATTTAAGTAGAAACGATGAGAGTTTGGATTTGTAAACCTCTCACAGCTGAAGTAGGGTAAAGGAAGCCCCAACCCACACAACAAGGGACCAAGTTGATATGGTCGCCCTCAGGACAAATAGTCCAAGCCGCAACACAAGAAGGGAAATGAGAAGAAGAAGAAGGACATGGGAAAATGGTGTGAGTACCATAAAATTCCTTGGCACAACACCGAAGAATGTCACTCCAATTAGTCCCTCGTGGTCGAGGTAAAGGCTTCTAATTCAGAGGCTAGTTTTGATTCCAAGTCAAATCCTGAAGTAGGGAAGAAAATTATTGATGTTGAACCCAGTGCCACTGTCGCTACCACCAAAGTCCGGCCAAGTGAACCGGAAAAACCAGAGGAAGGGGAACTCCTCTTTCACTCGTAGATGTGGGTCAAGGGGGCTCCAATTCATTTCATTGTTGACAACGGTATTCAAAAGAACCTGATTTCAGTAGAGATCGTCAAGCAACTGGACTTGCCAACGACACCACACCCGCAACCCTACACCATCGGCTGGCTTTGCCAAGGAGGAGATCTTTGTGTCAGCCAACAGTGTCGTCTGCCCTATTGCATCAAGACTTTCAAAGATGAGGTATTATGTGATATTTCTCCCCTTGAATTTTGTGTTGTTATTTTAGGACAACCATATTTTTGGAAGCGTCATGTTGTGTATGATTCTAGACCCTGTAGTGTTATTATTACTTTGGGTAGACAATTGTACAGGATCCTAGAGGTAGGCTGCCTAATTCCATTTCTTTAATCTCTGCTAAGTAATGCGGTAAGGTCATTTAACAGATCGGAAAGTTCATATTCTTTGTGATCTGTGCTCAAAGTAATAAGAAGGTCTCCGCCACATCCGTGGCCTTTACACAACACCTCTCTTTGTAGCAGAAGAAAGTGGATGGTATATTGGAAGAATACATAGACATATTCTCCTCACCTATAGGGGTACCGACACACTGTCAATTCAAGCATCCAATTGACTTGACCCTCGGCGCACCTCTACCTAATGGACCAGTCTATCGATGCTCGTTGATGGATAATGATGAAATCAGACATCATATCCGAGAGCTTCTTCAAAAGGGGCACATCAAACCCAAATCCTCCCCTTGTAGAAGCCTGATTGTACCGGTTTAGAAGAAGGATAGGACTTGGTGACTCTGCATTGATTATAGAGCCTTAAAAAAAATCATAGTTAGGAACTGCTACCCCATTCCTAGGATTGATGACCTTCTTGACCAAATCAAGGGGGAAACGTTCTTCAACAAGATTGACCTAAATTCTGGCTACCACCAGGTTCTCATCAAACCAAATGATGTATGGAAGACATGCTTCAAGTCTAAATAAGGTCTCTATGAATGACTAGTCATGCCCTTTGGCTTAACAAATGCACCAACCACTTTCATGAGGTTGATGGATGATGTATTGAGACCCTTCACCAACTCCTTTGTGGTGGTATATTTGGATGATAGCCTCATCTTCAGTAGAACGTGGGAGGAGAAAATGCAGCATATTCAATAGGGTTTGAGCACTCTACAACAACACAAGTTGTATTCCAACATGGAAAAATGATCTTTTGGCATGAACAAGGTCCAATACTTGGGATACATTGTTTATGAGCATGGGGTACATGTTGATCTAGCTAAGATACAATTCATCCATGATTGGCTAGGCCTAACCACATTGACTGAGCTTCAGATATTTTTGGGGCTAGCCAATTTCTACCAATGGTTCGTGTTGGGATTCTCCTATATTGCATGGGCCCTCAGCCAGGTGACCAAGGGCAGTGGTAGGGCCAAGTTCATATGGGGGAAGAAGTAGCAATGAGCATTCAATGATCTAAAGCATCACTTGTGCTCAGCTCCAGTACTCTCTTTCCATGATCTACAACAACCATTTGAGAATGAGACGAATGCATCTGGCTATGTTGTGGTCATAGTTCTCACTTAGCACGGACATCCGGTGGCATACCATAGTGATACACTCTCTGATACTATCCAGAAATACCCCACCTATGACAAGGAAATGTATTCCATTGTACAAGCCTGTCGTCAATGGAAACATTACATTCTGGGGAAAGAGACAATCATACACATTGATCAAAAGCCTCTGTAGTTCGCCTCTGCAGCTCATACAGACATAGGGAAAATTGCAAAATGATCGCCATCAGAAGTGGTACACCTACCTGCAAGAGTTTCATCTCAACATCAAGTATAAGGAAAGTATCTCCAATCGTGTCATTGACTGCCTCAGTCGCCCCCCTGTGGCTGCACTCACCACTGTTCTCCATTCCCATTATCATGGCCCCAACTTTATCAACAAGATCCAGACTTCTCCACAACATATCAGCTCTTGGGTACAGGTGCAACTGTCACTGATTTTCACATTCAGGATGGACTCTTATGCCACATGGGCCATCTCTATGTTCCTACAAGCGAGCGTGCAAAGATGATTTGGGAAGTCCACTATAGTCAGGTGGCAAGACATTTTGGCATAGAGAAAAATGTGGTCATTCTTCAAAAAAAAAATTATTGGCCAAAAATTCGACAGTACATCAAAAAGTATATCAGATCTTTCACTTCCTATGCCATTGCCAAGCCAACCATCAAGAAGAAAGGATTGTATACCCCTCTTCCTATTCCTGAGAAGCCTTGGGAATCCATCTCAATGGATTACATGTTTGGATTTTCATCCAACAAGAAAAGAAATGACTGCATGTTTGTGGTCGTTGATCAGTTTTCAAAGATGGCCATCCTCACAGCCTATAAGAAGAATGTCACAGTGACAGATACTACCAAGCTCTTCTTCAAATGAGTGTGGGTCCACTTTGGGATACCACAAAACATCATATTTGACCGAGACACCAGGTTCCTCAACACCTTTTGATTGACTCTTTGGTCTCTGTTGGAGACCAAGCTCACAAAATCCACTGCTTTCCAAACCCAAACCAATGGCCAAACATAGGTTGTCAATCGGATGATTGTGCACATCCTGCACATGTACAATTATAATCATCCACGTACATGGGACGAGAGTCTCCCATATGTCCAACATAGTTACAACAAGGCTCTCCATAGTTCCACCGACCATAGCCCATTTCAGGTGGTTCTGGGATTCCAACCCTTAGGACCCATTGATGTTGCACTCCCTCTTGCCACCACATAGACAGACTCTTCCCCTGATCAGTCTACGATCGAAAAAAACACCAAATTCATTGAGCAGATTCAACACATCCGCTAATAGGTCCATGATATTTTGCAGAAATACAATGCTAAGTACAAGTAGTGCAATGATCAACATAGGGTACCACACCAATTTCAGGTTGGAGAACAAGTCTGGTTACATATGCAGAAGGAGCGTCTCACCGGGCCCCATTAGAAGCTTCTCCCACTTTGTTATGGGCCTTACACTATCACCAAGGGTGTGCGTAGAAATTATTTTGAGCTCAACACTCCACCCTTCCTTGGTTTGCATGCAATATTCAATGTGGACCTCCTTCAACCATATTTTCCACCATTATTGGACACTTATGAGATTGCAGAACAATTGATACCAACTGATCTCAACCCGGACTACATGGAACAAGAATCCACTGATATGATAGTGGACACACAGGTCAAGGGCACACGCCAACAACAGATCCATCTTTATCAGGTTGTCAAGATAGGGAAACTCCTACACCAAGGCAAGTGGCTCACCCGAGGCCAAATCCAGCAGAAGTTTCCTCACCTGATGGGGGAACTCAATGCAATAGAGACCATTGCTTCCTAATGGGGGAGGATTTATCTAGGTGGTTATTTATGGCCACCCACCTATTCCAACTGGATCATCGTGTCTACTTTTGTTCAACACGTTCTTCTGTACGTCTTTGTAATTGTGGGTTCTACACTTCGGGGGCTGTCAGAAGCCCCACATATCCTCCATGTGGATACGGGTGGCCTCTCGCCTAATCCAAATGTCTTATTTTGTATGTTTTCATGTCAACACATCTTTTTGTGCTTCCGAGGCCATTTTGGGGCCCTAAACGTTGTTTTTTTTAGGCTCGCCATATTCAAACTGTATATGGAGTCAAAGTTTGATGGAGAAATGTGTAGTTCTTTGAAATCCCTTTCCAATGGGCTATCACGTGCCTAAAACAGAGGTCATATGAAAAATTTACGGCCCTAGGAAGTTGAGGTACCAAATTACACCAACTTACCCATAGGGCCCACATGACTTTTGGTGTTTCACCTTCTAGGGTTAGGTTTTTGGATGTCTATGGTTTTGGCATTCATGGGTAATATAAAAATTCCTATGGAGCCTCATTGTAATCCATTATTCTCAGAAAGATTCATGTAGCAGCCACATCTCTTCTCATAGATAGCTACCACCATTCGAGCAAGTTTTCAGTTCTGCAGTGTTTCATCCTATTTCATTATTTAATAAAAGATATTGTTCACTAGATATTTGTGTTATTCTCCATATCTTTGTGTTTATTGTATTCATTATGTTAATCATTTCATTCTTCTCCTAAAACCGGATCAAATGTACACTCCTCCACGTGGGGGATTGTAGAGGGGGGTTACCCCCTCTATGAGGTACGTGGGGTCCATCCCCCCGACTGGGGGGTCCTGGGGTAAGCAGGCCACCGACGGGGGTTTGGGGGATAGCGTTCCCCCATGGGGGTTCAGGGGTGAATCCCCAGAAGGAAAAATTGCCTTGTAAATGTATATTGTAATTTCATTGTAAATATAGACCATTCATTATAAGGTCATAGATCTAACGGTAGAAATTGTGTTAGGGTTTTTTTCCCTAGAAGGAAACCCTCTTTTATGAGGGAAATTTATTGCGGCTAGGTATTATGGCGAATATTGTATTCTAAGATAGGATACTGTGAGAGAAAGAAGAGGAAGTTACAACAGGTTTGTTGTAGGTTGTATCACTTCATTTGTTGGATAATAATAAAGGAAGGACTTGGAAATTTCTCTGGTGGGCGTAGATGACACTGGGTGAACCACGTATATCTATGTCTCTATTTTATTGTGTATCTTCTGTGTTTTATTTCCGCATTTGTTTTATTTTATTGCTCTGCGATCCTATTTTTCTAACACTCGAAACAATCAAACTTAGTACATATTGCACTAAATATAAAGAGAGGAAATGATACATACAATTATTCAAATAGTATGAATTTTTTTTTTTCTTGGACCTACATATATTTAAAGGTATACGATACTAAAATCATTCAACATACTATAGTTTTGAAGCTCAAATTTTTATTTTTTTTGCCAAAAGCATAGCCCTATTCACCCTTCCTTAGACTCGGTCATCCAAAAAGAACTCCTGAAACGTTTGGATGCAATGATCATTTTTCCTATGAGGAATTACTATTGGGTTGATAATATTGTTCTTATTCAAAAAATATTGGTGATATACGATGATTTGTCAATTTTGGAAATTTGAATAATGATTTGGAAAAATTCAATTATCCTTTCCCCTCCATGGACCAAATTTTACAAATGGTAAATGGATTTGAAATGTTGTCTTTACTAGACGGATATTTAGGTTACAACCAAGTCTTAATGGTAGAAGGAGATAAGCATAAGGTTTCATTTATAACTTCCTTGCTATAATCCATGGTTTAATTAATGCATAATATAGATATGAATGTGGTTATGGCCAAGCGATGTAATATGCAAATCGTATTTCTAAATTTTATTAAATAAAATGTGATGCCAACTACTAGGGGACATAGATAGATATGGGGGATAATTAATCCATAAGAGTGGAGGGGTCTAGAAAGTGGGTTTTATCCATGAGTTTAATTCTCAAATCCTTTTTCTGTTTTTAATGTTTTGAGTGAGCCTTTTGATTTTCCCTTTAGTGTAGAAGATCCCAATCACTGAATACTTGTAAGAGAGGGGGTGTGAGGAGTCACATCCCATATTTATTGGGAACATGGAATGAGTATAATTAGTTTGGGGATGAGTGTGAGTGAAGAAAACAACAAAGGAGAGGAATTCCATATGGCGAGAGGGGGAAGTTTAGACATGCATGTTTTTTCATGGGAAGCAAGAGACAACATGGAAGGGGAGTACACTGGAGGTGGAGAAAAAATGGAGGGAGAATTATGGATCCTTTTTGGAGATGAATATTGAAGAAAAAAGTAGTTAGGCTTGCAAAATAACCAGGTTGTTAGGCTTGAAGAGTGAACTCATGTGTGGGTTGCACTAGAGAAAAAAACTTGTTGCTATTATTTTCTCGGTAGTTTTCCTAGCAGTGAGTTCCTTTGAGTTCCAAATAGTGATATTCTTGTTTACATTCACTAGAGATACCCTAATAATCAAATGGGACGCATGATGGACTGAGATTAGTGAAGGGGTACATTCCTTGGGTTGGGTAGGTCGAGAGAAAGAGAGCTAGAGGAAATTTGGAATAGTTGTAGGAGAATACGAGTGGGTTGTAGGATTGTTTCAGTTGTGAGTGGAAAGTGAGAGACACCCTCTTTTTTGGATTTATATCCCTAGATCACTGGAAATATTTTTATTGAGATATGGAAAAATGTGTCTATGGTTGGGTGGAACGTTTGTCCCAAGCAGCTTGTTTCACAACTATTTAGAAAGATAAATGTTTTATCTATTTTTCTTGTTGCATTATGAGTTTTAATTATTGTGCATTGACTTTGCATATGAGAATTCTTTATATGTTACCATGATGAATATATTAGATGCATTCATGTTTATTTAGAATGGTGTAGTTGCATTTAATTAATGGTATCAGAACATTGTTAAATTTGTGCGTTTTCCTATAGCTGGTAAGCTACAAGATATGTTAACATATGTGTGTGTGTGTGTGTGTGTGTGTGTGTGTGTGTGTGTGTGTGTGTGTGTGTGTGTGTGTGTGTTTTGCATGTAATGAACCTTAGTCAAGTTGGGGAATGTTATAGATTGGTATTAGAGTTCAAGGTTCAACATCAATCTTGTATGGGCCAAGACCAATGTGAAATTGGCAGAATTTCATTGTTGCAAAGTTTCAGCTATGATGGATTTCATGGGGAAAATGGTGAAAACATAGTGAAATCACCAAATTTATGGGTAGATTTGAGTTTAAATTTCCTCATAATAGTCTAAGAGAGTATTAATGGTATAAATCTGTAGGTTGCAGAGTTAAATTCGGTTAGGAAGGTCGGATTTTTCATTTTTAATGGCGATTGAAGAGTTGGAGAATCGACGACCCATATCGTTTAGACATTGGAGGTTAATGGTCGAGATCCATTACGAGATGGTAAAAAAATTCCAAGTTCACCGAAGAAAATGTTGGGAGAAATTATAAAATTTTCAAAAATTTATAATTTTTGTGGTTTTTGAGAAATTTTGTATAGTGATGACGTGGACAGTATAGTGACGTGCAATGACAAGGTCCATGGTGGCAGTGACATGGTGGCATAAGACAGGGGTTGTGGTATATAGTTTAGTGAATTGGTGATTGAGATCACTTTGATCCTGAATATTGATAGTCCAGATCAAATACGGGCTTGGGGGGGGAGATGCTAAGTGTAAAGGTTGCGAGAGAAAGGACGCGGGAGGAAAAAAGGATGGTTGGAGAATACCCCATGAGAAAATGGTCTATGAAGGTACAATATCCATAGGCTTGCGGGTTGTGGGTAAATATTAATTATATTCTTTTAACATCATGTGGAGAAATGTCCACGAAAATTTTCCCGATAGGCTTGCGGGTTGCAAGTCATGGGAAAATCCTAACTCATTCTTTTGATAGCCCACAAGGAATTGTCCATAAATATTTTCTCAATAGGATTATGGGTTGTGGGTCATGGGAAAGTATTAACTACATGTTTTTCAGAGATCTTGTGGAAATGTTCACGAGGAAAAGCTCGATAGGCTTGTGGGTCGTAGGAAAGTATTGACTTCATGCTTTTGATAGCCTACAAGGAAAATTCTGTGAGGAAAATCCCGGTAGGATTGAAACTTGTAGGTTGTGGGTAAATATTAATTAAGTTCTTTTGACAGTGTGACAATACATTTCTACAAAGGAGATCTTGACAGGCTTGCAGGAGGTTTGGTCGATAGTCGATGGAGGAAAACGACAAATGATGGCATGACTGAATCAAAGGATGACATGTGGACTCAATAGACACGTTCCATGCCATGTCAGTCGGGTTTCCTAGGGATAGGAATAGGTCAAATTAGAGGACTATTTCAGTAGTAAACCAAATATTTTCAACGAAAAATTTCAGTTTTTGAAGGTCATCAACTTGCAAACGAATTTTGAAGGCGTAAACAACATTTTTAGGGGTTCGAAATCCCAAGAAATGTATATTCTTACAGTACACAGAGTATCTACTTCTAGAATGAAATATCTCAGTGACATATTTCCAACAATATATTCTAAGCGAAAAATAGAGCTGGTATGAAGAAGTTACAGTTGAAATAGTAAAAGATATATTTTCGGCATCAAATTACTTATAGAGGGCATAACGCCTTGCTCCGAAGTCAATTTGGGGCATAGGGCAAGTCTCTAGAAATCCCATGGACCATAGAATATAAACATGAAACCAAATTCATAATCTGGGTACCTGAAATTGTACATGATGGAAGAGAAGACACCTGTAGCAGTAAGGGGTAAAAATAAGAAAACAATTTAAACTTCCATAGTCCATAACTTTCAGCTCGGATCTTATATTTGAGTAAACAAATATTTGTTGGAAATTTATTGAGGAGGAGAATTCATCTATTAGCTTATACTTTTGAATTGAGCACTACAATTTTATCAAATAATAATAAATAATTTTGCAGCAGTAGAAACAAATAAATGAGTGGAAATTTCAACTTGAGGAGGTTGTAAATTTTCACTCGGAACTCATAATAAAATGCATGAGTATAACCATTGGAGAGTTGTTTCATAGAGGAATGTGTCAAAAGAATCATATTTTGACTTAGTGCATTGTGTTCTTTGTAAATTGAGATGAAGAATAACCTATAATCTAATTAATGATTTTTTTTATAATATGCATGTGCTAACAATAATTATTACATGCACATTTCTTGCAGAATTAGAGGTACACGAAAACAATTTTTTGTTCTTATATGAGGACTAGAGTTACGTAGGATTCTTATAGGTCTTATGGCTATGATGAAGAATTCATAAGGCTAGGTGGAAGCATGGGAAATGATGAGACAAAGTCTAATGGAAGAAGAGGCAGGGAGAAGCCTGTGGAATTGGCTGACACTATGATAAGCTTCTAGAGGGAAGTGTAGAGCTATAGGGAATATAATGAGAAGATCATGAAAGATTAGCAGAATTTTCTAAAAATTATGAATATGCTGCATAGACAAGTCAACAAGGATTGTGGCTCAAAGAAATAATCTAGTGCTAGATAAGTAGTAGCATCCAGATCCCATAGAAGAAGGGATGGTCATGGGAATGACAAAAAATCAATAAGTAAGAGTAGGCGTAATCATTCCCCAGAGAAATAAACTAGAAGAGATCATGAAAGTTTAAGGAAAGGGAGTAGCCCAAGTGTGTCTCCTATCAGGAGGAAAATAATAAGGCCTGAGTCAAACATTTTAGAAGGTGAACTTAGGAAAATCAAGCCACCAAAATTTAATGGTGAGAATAGAAAGGGAGAAGAGGCTAGAGCATGGTTGTTGGAAACTGTTGTAATTTTTAATAGTACTAAGAGGGGGGTATATGATTTTAATCCTTTTATTATGATCTAAACATAGTTAGGAATTATATTGGCAATTAGTTATATCAAAAATGTACTCATCATAATCACAAACAAATTTACAAACATAGAGATGGAAATATATATTGTGAAGACATTGAAATCATTTATAAATGAATATCGATTTATGTATGAATAATTATCAATGAGGACACCAATCCTCTGTAGGAACCAACCTACAAACTAGGCACCAACTTGCAAACGGGCACCAACCTAAAAACCAGACACCAAATTACAAACAGGAACCAACCTGCAAATGGAAGAGAACACCAATCCTATGTAGGCACCCACCTACAAACCATGCACCAACCTGGATGATCTGAATTTCCCTTAAAAAATAATAATTCTACCTGAAATCGAACTTATGCCACAACAAATTGCTTCACAGAATATTCGGTCCTCTTTTCTTCTCCATGAGGTTCATGAGATATGAAATCTACTCCAGTTCGTCGTTATTTCATATCCTCACATGTAATGTACCCAACCACCCACAGGATGGCCACGCTACTTCAAAACTTGCTTCTGAACTAATTTAGAATTCTGATAAATTTGTAATTAATAAAGAGGCAAGAAATATCCACATGTAGAGATCAATATTCATGCTACAATATAAAATAAATGAATATAAGTCCATACATGGAAATAACCAACAAGCATGCACATTATAAACATGAATCTTACAGATAATAATTAATACACAACAAAAAAACTATACAGGTAAATGAAACCATGACAGAGAGCATTTATCTTTAATGAAATGAATCACCAACTACTTATACCAAGAACGTTCCACCCAACCATAGACACTGTTGTTCCAAGTCTCAATAGCAATGTCACTGTCGATCCAGGGCTATGAATTCACAAGGATGGTTGCAGGGTGTCACTCAACTTCCCAACCTAGTCAACACTCAAGATCTCACAATATTTTCAACACACACATCAATCCAAAGTACACCAGCTCTCTTCTATCTAGCCTACACAAACCAAGAGAATGGACTCCCTTCTCTGCCACGCTGTCCCTTGGGATATCCACCTCCTTCCAGGGCTCCAGTGCATCTGGTAAAGAATATCCATGCTGGAACTCTTAGGATTCACATTTGTGAGAAAAAATTAACACACGGCAAAGCATCTCAGACATGCAGGCATTAATTCATGGCTGGAATACATCAGCAGTCATTACATACAACAAAACCATGTCTCCTCTCCAACAATTCGTTTTTCTTTCCCAAACCAATATCAAAATGAATGAGGAATGAAGAGTGTGTGAAAGAATGAATGGAGAGAGAGAGAGAACATAATGAAAAGTGTGAACAATGAACAATGAGTGAGTGAACCCCCAAATAGACCAAATATGGGTTTATATATTTCTTTGAATTAAAAAACCACATGGCCTTCCCCCAAGAAGATCATGTAACTGATATTCTCCATTAAAAAAAAATTGGGTAAATAAAATATAAAATAAATACTTATCCCCTCAAGCCCCCCTCTCTTGTGGAATCATATCCCCCTCTAACTCTTTTACTTGTCTGTCTAGCAACCAGTGATGTATCTATTATTAATAATGATCAAAACATTACATTTCCTAGGAGCACTAACCTTTTTTAATTGTTTGGGCACTATGGGATTTCATAAATTAACAAAATACATTATTTAATATGGGGCTCAAAATTGGGGTATTACATCGCCTCACACCAACTAGCTCGAACAAGGGATCATTATTTATAGATCTCGTGTACTCAATCATTTGTCCACATATGAAGTCATGCTCATCAAGTCATCTCTGATTCCATTATCATCTTCCTCAAATAGGGCCCTAACACCTTTGATTTCACGCGATCTTCTCATAGACCACACAACACAATTTTGACACTCAACAGTTGTCGGATCTAATCATAGATTCAATCTTGTTCGTTTATTTTCCTGCAGGTGACTAGGTCATTCAATATATCCTTGACACTCATGAACCATCTGATCTATATCTCCATGAAATTTCAACTGTTGATTTGAGATCAGGATCACCAGCCCTATCAGATACTTGGGACCTCAATGCACATCCATCGTTAGATCTAGTCTAGAATTGATCTCATCAGTTGATCATTTCCTTAATATCGGTCTATGAAAAACTCAATACTACATTGAAGTATAGTAAACAAGTTCTAAAAACTCAAGTGCTTGATTCCAAGGATGAATTCCATGTGACCTCACACTGTGACCAAGCGCTTTCCAGTATCGGGGCTTAGCTTTTCAAAAATCCATTGGACTTTTCTTTTTAGAGTGTCTTGATACTCGAAACTTACAACACTCTGACACAAAGACTCCAACGGGCTATACTACATGACCTTTTCAGACTCTGAATAACCGAAAAATCTCCATCGTTGATCTATTCCAGGATTTGATCTTCACTATTCGTTGTTGTAGCTTCTTTGTAAAATGTACATCGTCGATCTCCTTTTTCGATTGAATCTTCACCATTGATCAGACCTATTCTTATCGGAGTAGTTTCAAAACTCCGATGGTAGGACTCCAAATTCTAAACAACCTCCATCGTTGATCGTTCAAGATCTACGGTCACACCCATTATCCTTCGTTTCCACTGCATCAGGTCTTCATTGGATGAATTGTACATATTTTCCATGTGTCTCACTCACAATCATTGATTTCAACTTTCATGTGTCTTCGTCAGCTTCCACATGTCATATTCTGAGTCTTCGATCTAACTTACTCCGAATAGATCACAATCGTTGATCGAAATGAACAGATAGATCTGTCAGCTCGTAAATCAAGTCATGATGGAATATTCTTCGATACCCTCTTTTCGGAGTGGTGAAACTTCCCCAACATTTTGAACACTGAATGATAAGCTCAGAAAGTATTAGAAATGGAATATTCTTTGATGATTTATCTATCGGAGTGTTGGAAAGGACTCTGAAATTGGCTTTCCGATGGACATTTATATCCACTTTACAAATCTATTCTAATGAACAATGTAGATTCATTGTCAGAGTATATTTAATTTCCATATTTCCGATCAATGATCAATCTAGATCATTGATTTCCTTCATCGATGGACGATCCTAATTACTGTCGGAGTATTGCATCGAAGTCAAGATAGAAATCTCTGATATCAAATTCTGAAACACTAAATCTCTTTCTTTTGAGGTTCGATGGATGATCAACAAGAGTCGTCGATATGGTGAGGTTCCTACGCTAGATCTAATATGAGTTTTCCAAGCCTTTATATAGATAAACAAGGTCTCATTATGATGAATCTATGGTCACAATTGATTCTTTATCCTGATATGATGGTTCATGTTCCTCCACACTTGCAAAGGGGATTCAACTCTCTATCCACCTGAAAACATGATTCAACAAAGTTTGATTTACTATCGGTGTGGGATCATTGAAATCTTCGATGGTTGATGATAAATGTATGATATATCCTCCTTCCTCGACTAAGGGATATTTTGCAACTAATATCTAAGAGTTTGTTGTCATCCTGTCACAAACACCTTGTCATCAATGAAACTTTCAAGTAATCAGTCAAACAGACTCCCTCTATAGTGTTGACATCAATGACACAAATTGTCCAACAATATCCCCCTTTCCATTGATGGTAACAATTGAGTAAAATATCACTTACTCCCCCTATCGCTTATGTTGTCTCCCCTTGCCAATATGTTTCTCAACATCACTTTCTCATGTTGGCTCCCCCTCATAATATACTTATCTTCTGATTTGCTTTTTTTATTGGACATTTTCTCCCACTTTGTCAACAATGACAAGGATCCCTTTAGTCTTATTTGTCTTTATACGATCCCCCCTATGAGTCCCCTAGAACGATACTCTTCAATTTATTTTTTTGAAACATGAAATCATATGCACTCTTCCTCTGAGCTTTTGGTTCTGCTGAGCTCCCAACAACTTTCAGCTGAAACTTTTACTGAGAAATGGGAATGACTCCCATCTTCTGTCTGAGATACTGAAATGTATCTCTAGGTAGGGGTTTCGTAAACATGTTTGCAATTTTTTCCTTGGTAGGAACAGACTCCAACTTGACATTCTTATCATTCACCTATTCCCTCTGAAAATGATATTTGATTGGGATATGTTTTGTCTTTGAGTGCATTATTGGGTTCTTGGAAATACTTATGGCACTAGTGTTGTCATATAGTATAGTAATTGGTTGCTTTCATTCTACCTTAATATCTTTGAGTTCTTGCTTCATCCAAAGGACTTGTGTGGAACAAGATGTTGTTGCAATGTACTTTTCTTTTGCCATGGATAAGGAGATTAAAGATTGTTTATTTCTTAAAAAATATACTAAACAACTTCCCAAGAAGAATGCTCCACCACTTGTGCTTTTCTTGTCATCAACATTGTAATGTCCCTAATCCGAACCCCATTTGTAGTTATGCATATAGACTGGTGAGCCATTTTGGTTTTGTGCACATCTGAGTAGTTCATGATGTGATTGTCCATATAAGCTAGTGAGCCGTTAGAAACAAGTGTAAATGTAATGAACATATAGGTTGGTGAGTCATTTTGGTTTGTGCATAACTGAGTAGTGCACGAGGTTTGTAACCAAGGAAAAAGGTGCACACATTCCATAGTCTTTCACGTATCTGAACTAGTGAGTGTGGATTGCGCATCAAGGGAGGGTGCACATATTCCATAGTGTTCTGCGCACTCAAGTAAGTGTGTGGGAATGACTATGATGTATATATGTATGTATATGTTTTGAGGCCGGAGAGTCTATGTGATTATTGGGCGAGTGAGCTAGGACACAAATAGGCATGTGTGCATATCCTTGTAAATTGTACCACACTCAAGTTACTAATAAAATAACATCGATATGTGCATAAAGACTTAGACGAAAAGAGACTGGGGGATAAACTCCACCGAAAAAGGGAAAATGGGGGGAATATTTTAATAATATTTCTTAAAAGTATAACCTTGTGGATATATATTATTTATCCTAAGTTATCGAGGGATGGGAACAAGTCACCAAGTGGATAAAGTTATCTCCTAAGGTGACAAGTGTCCATTTTAAGGAATGCAATATATATTGTCGACCTTAGTGTATTTTGGGGGATAATCCATGATTCTCTATTCATGGGGACTAATTTTCTCTACAAAAGAGTCCATGTAGTACTATATCGTATTGTTTGGTATATCCATGTGCTAGGGAAAAAATGTGTGTTGTCAAAGAGGTGGGTTTTTAGGCCCATATTTTGATGAAGAAGCAGGTTTCAGGCTCGTAGGATTTTGAATCAGTGATTTGTTAGGACTGTGATCATTCTCTCTAGGTGGGAATTGTTCCCTGGTGCACTAGGAATTAGTTGCAGTTCTCTAAGACTTCCTGATATGGCATGTTGTTGAATCCCTATAAGGGATGTGGAGCAGCTGAAGGACTGTTGAGAAGAGAAGGGGCACACTTCCTTGGGTGGGACATGCATGTGGGGAATGAGGGGATGTAGACTAGTTGCAGCAGTCAACACCTTGGATTGAGAAATTATGTTGATTGTTAGACCATAGATTGGCACTAGAATCATTTTTCCATGGTGGAGTTTAAGCCCCAGCTCGGGGGTGACCTGTTGCTGAAATCTTATGAGAAACAACGTCTATGGTTGGGAGGAACGTCTGAGTCATGTACATAGTTGGTGACTTTTCTAAAAGATATGTGTGCTTATGTGCTTGTCTATTTATTGGGTGTTCATTTACTTGAATTTTTTATGGTCTACTTCTTTTGTGATGTTGCATATGAATAATGGTTATTATTTTGTGTAATTCTATTATTTCATGTAAGTGCAATGTGGTTATTTAGTATTGTAATTGTACATGATTAGTACGTTGGTTAATAAGTAATTTTATGTTAATATAGTCCTAGAAAATGGTCAAGAGCTTCCTGGGTGAGGCTAGGAGTACCTTGCGCAGGGGAAAGCGGTATATGTTGCCAAGTGACTATATTTGTTGTGTATATTGGAAATTAGTTTGTGTGTGTAGGGAAAGAGGGACTTATCAAGGGTGTCGGTATGGTTATGCATGCGGTGGTATTCATGTGCTATGTATTAGTATGTGTGCAATAGTGTTCGCATGTTCATAGTGGATTATATGCCTAGTAAGGTTTGTGTGATCAACATGATGGTGCGTACAATTATATTTAGTCTTACTTCTCTTGTTATAATATGTTTAAAGATAAGGGCATGTGGTGTGGCATGAAGTGGTTTGGGTTGTGCGCAATCCCTCAAGTGTTTATGTTCAGTCTGATGTTAATTGTGCACTAGAATATTTGAAGTAATGTTGTTCAGTAGTAAGTCGGGGACATTACTTGTGGTATCATACCTAAATTTGAGATATTGTGTGTGACGTGGCCCGAACTAGGTGGTCGGTGACATTACAAACACTGCCTTCCCAATCTACATTCTTATATGCTATTAGAGTAAAATTATCTCCTTTTGGATACCACGGTCCAAAATCCATTATGTCGTTCAAGTATCTGAGTATTCTTTTGACTGGCATCACATGTGATTCTTTTGGTTCATATTGAAATCTTGCAACCAATCCAACAACTTGCATAACATCAGGCCTTGATGTAGATACATATAAAAGGATACCAATCATTGATATATACATGGTGTGATCTTCTTCTGGTGACTCAACATCCTTACTTAGCTTGCAACCTATTATCATGGGAGTATTGACATGCTTGAAATATTCCATATTGAACTTCTTTAACATCTCCTTTATGTACTTTTTTTGAGAAATGATTATGCCTTTATTTGACTGAGAAATTTGCATACATAGAAAGAAGGACAACTCACCCAACATGGACATCTCAAATTCGTTTTGCATTCTCTTTGAAAATATTTGACTTAGATCACCAGAGTCGCTTCCAAAGATGAAATTGTTTACATAGACCACAATGATAATTATATTTCCATTTTATTCTTTGATGTAAGTATTACTTTATGTAGTTCCTCTATTGTAGCCTTGTTGTTGTAGGTATTTATCAAGCCTCGAATACCAAGCTCTAGGTGTTTTCTTTAGACCATATGGGATTTCTTTAATTTTCACACATAATCTTGATTCTCTATCCGCTGAAATCCATCAAGATGTTCAATGAATACTTCTTCTTCCAAATTTCCATTTAGAAATGCATATTTAACATCCATTTCATAGACTTTGATACTCTTGTAGCTTGCAAATTCCAGAAAGATTCTAATGGCTTCTAGTATAGCTACTAGAGAAAAGTTTCATCAAAGTCTACCCCTTCTAATTGAGCATATCCTTTACACACAAGCCTTGCATTATTTCTTACTACTTGTCCATCATCATTCAGTTTGTTCCTAAAAACCCACTTGGTGCCAATTACGTTCTTGTCTTTTGGTCTTGGAACTAACTCCCAAGTTTTATTTTTCTCAATTTGATCTAATTGTTCATTTATAGCATTAACCCAATTTTTATCTTTGTTAGTTTCCTCAAATTTCTTGAGTTCTATTTTAGACAGTAGAGAAGGATTTGCATGTTCTGGTGATCTTATCAATTTTCTTCTTGTTTGGACACCTTTGTTGTTCTCTCCAAGAATCAGTTCTTTGGGGTGGTTCTTTTGAACATGCCTCAAGGGAGTCTTTGTGTATTTTCCAGAAGCTTCTTCTTCTTCTTCTTCTTCTTCTTCTTCTTCTTCTGCATTATCTTCCTTGTTGTCTTTCTCGTCTTCTTCTTCTTCTTCTTCTACATTATCTTCCTCATTGTCTTTCTCTTTTTCACTATAGTTTGTTGTTGCTGGATGGTCATTTGTCTAATCTTATATTTAAACATATATAATATTTTATTTGATAGGAGTAACCAAGGAGAATTCCTTCATTAGATCTGGAATCAAGTTTTCCAAGGTTACCATCATCTCTTTTTATGTAGCATTTGATTCCAAATACCTTAAGGTGTTTGACATTACATGGCCAGCCTTTCCACAATTCATATGGAGTTTTCTCATTGTTAGCGCGGAGTTGTGCTCTCCTCAGAATATAGACAACTATGTAGACTGCATCCCTCCAAACTGCATCTGACAGATTAGCTTGATTTAGCATTGTTCTTGCCATTTCTTTTGTAGTCGTGTTCTTTCTTTCAACCAATCCATTTGTTGTGGATTTCTTGCAGCTGAGAAGTGTCTTATTATCACATAATATTTACATAATTCATTAAACTCGTATGATGTGAATTCTCCTCCATTATCTGATATTAGGAATTTGATCTTCAAGTCTGTTTCATTTTCAACTAATGCTTTGAATGMTTTCAATTTCTCAAAGGATTYTGATTTATGTCTGAGGAAGGATACCCAAGTCATTCTTGTGTAATCRTCAATGAGMAACATGAAGGAATGATTACCTTGCAAAGTTTGTAATTTTATTGGCACACATAGATCAATGTGGACGAGTTCTAATGGTCTTGATGTTGAGTATTCCTTGGTTATGAATCTCACTCRAGTTTGTTTCCCATGTTGACAATGTTTACAAATTGGGTTTGAGGGATTGAYGATTTTTGGAATTCCTCTTAYTGCCTRGTGATTAATGACCTTAACTAATTTTTCAAAACTTAAATKTCCAATTCTATTATTCCATAAKYAACTTTCATCTGTCTTTCCCACATAACATACTTCTTTTCCAATTTTATTTAGAATGTATACATTGTTTGGAGTTTTGATTTTTGTTGCTACCAATCTTCCAGTGTCTTCTTTTCTTATTCTGCACTCATGGGAGTTAAACAAGAGTGTGTGTCCCTGGTCACACAATTGACTAGCACTTAGAAGGTCATGCTTTAAATCTTCAACTAGCAGAACATTTTATGATGTGGCCTTCTAACTTCCAAGGATAACTTTACCTTTCCCAATTATCTTAGCAAATTTATTGTCTCCACATGAAAAATTTCCCCCCTTCTCTCTCTTTAGCTTAAGGAATTTATTTTCATCACCAATCATATGCCTTGAACATCCATTTTCTATGTACCAATAGATTTCTTTGTATTGAGCATGCATTGCTACATCACATTCTTCTTGATAGATCCTTTCTCATTTCTTCTTCTAGAATTTGGTGGTATTGCTGACAACAATTTTTTTTTCAATAGGGGCTTGTGTCGAACTTATGCAGTCCTGATATTTATGGCCAAAATTGTGGAATTTATAACATTCAATATCATATTTAAACAATGGAGAAAATGAATCCTTGTTTCTGTTGTCAACAAAATTTTTCACATAACTATTTCTTGAAGCATTGTACATGCCTCCATTACTTATTTGGTCATTTCTTGGATATGATCTTCATTCTATTGCATTATGTCCAAAATTGTTACATGAATTGTTTTTTCCAAAAAAAAGATATCCATACATGTTCATAGTAGGTCTTATTGGTGTCATCACCTTTCTGAATTCATTCCTCCTGTGAAGGACAACTTACTTCTATTGGTTAGGGTTTCCTTTATTGGTGTTCTCATTATGTTCAATGGGATTGACTAGGGCCGCACCATAACTCTTGGGTTCTTCCTTGGTTTTATTTAATGTGTGGTTGGGATTGTAACCAAGTCCAGTTCTGTCAAATGGTGATCTTTGGTTATTGAGCATATTGTCCAATATCAAGGAACTTTGTTCAAACTTTTTACTTTTGTTCAACTCATCTATAAGTACATCTATTTCCTTCATTAAGACAACATTTTATTTTTCAAGTTTCTGACAATCTTCTTCTTTTTTGTACAGTTGACTCATTATTTCCTCTTCAACTTTATTTTTTTCTTCTAGTTGAGAAACCACATCAAAATTATGTGACAATTCTTCCTTCAACTATCTATTCTTTCTTCTGAGCCTTTTTATTTCATCTAGAGCACAGAGTAATTATGCTTCAAGGTCAACATCCACATATTCATTTTCTCCAATATCTAGGACGATGTTATTACCTTCATCTTTAGTCGACTCTATTTCTTGGGCCATGAACATAACATATCCTTCAATCTCTTCATCACTTTCAGAGGATAAGTAATCGTTCTCTTTGGAATAGAGATTATTCTTTTGCTTCTGGAAGTATTTGTTGCTTTGAGGTTTACCCTTTCTTTTTTTGTTAGAGTTAAAATAATCCTTATATTTGTTGTCCCTATTTTTATTATGAGGGCATTTGGTAGAAAAGTTTCCTTCTTCACCACAATTAAAACATTTGAAAGGAATATTACCTTTATATATTCTAGCTCCTCTCTGGTGCCTTCTCACAAAGTTGGCTTCTTCTGCATCTAAATCATCATTGGAGCTATCACTTGATATTTCTTTTCTTCAGTTGTTCTTATTTAAGGCTTTGAATGTTGCTTCTCTTTTAGGTACTTCTTCTTGTCCTATATGCATCTCATAGGTTGCAAGAATTCCATGCAATTCATCCATTGTTAGTTTGTCCAATTATTTCCAGTCTTCAAGAGTTGATATCTTAGGATTGAATCTCATGGGAAGTGACATGAGTAATTTTTGCACAATGAATTGATCATCAATCATTTCACCCAAACCTATGATGACAGTTACAATGTCATCCACACGTAAAAGGTATGTTGCAATGTTTTCTTCTTCATTCGTATTCAAGCTTTCAAATTGACTCCTATGAGTTTGTAGCTTTGTTTTCCTGACTTTATCATCTCCTTCATGGGTGTTTTGCATTTTATCCCACATATCCTTTACTAATTTACAATGCATAACTTCGGTGAATTATGATTTTGATAACCCTTCTAGAATGGCATTCATGACTCTTACATTGTTTTCATCGAGATTATTTGCACCTATATCAAAAAGTGGATTTGAAAGGGTTTCATAACCATTCTTGATTGATTCCCAAACATCATACCCTAGTGACTACAAATACAATCTCGTTCTAATTTTCCAGAAGGCATAATATGTTCCATCAAAGTATGGATATTTAGTTAGTGATAATCTCTCATGTTTATCCATTTGACCTATTGGGATATGCCTTCTAGTGATTAGACTGTTGTTGAAGGAACCAACTATAATTCCAATTTTTGAAATGTTTAATGGTATTGAGAGTGGGGGGTGGGTTAGTATTATATGATTTTAATCATTTTACTATGATATGAACATAGTTAGGACTTATATTTGCAATTAGTTATATAAAAAATGTACTCATCATAATCATAGACACATTTACAAACATAGATATGGAAATCCATATTGTGAATACCTTGAAATATTTTATAAATGAATATCAATTCATGTGTGAATAATTTTCAATGAGGACACCAATCCTCATATGAGCACCAAATCATAAAATAGGCACCAACCTTCAAATGAAAGAGGAAATCAATCCTCTGTAGGAACCAACCTACAAACCAGGCTCCAACCTGCAAACATCCACCAACCTAAAAATGGACGAAGACACCAATCCTTTGTACCAACCTACAAACCATGCACCAACCTGGATGATCTGAAATTCCTTTAAAATAAATAATTCTACCTGGAAATAGACATTAAGCCAAAACAAATCACTTCACATAATATTTGGTTCTCTTTTCTACTCCATGAGGCTCATGAGATATTAACTCTACTCCACTTCCTCATTATTTCATATCCTCACCACACTAACTAGTTCAAACAAAGAATCATTATTTATAGAGCTCATGTACTCAATCATTTTTCCACAAACGAAGTAGTGCTCATCAATTTGTCTCTAAGTCCCTTTTTCTCTTCCTCAAAATAGGGTCTTAACACCTTTCATTTCAAACGATCTACTCACAGACCACACAACACAATTTTAACACTAAAAAATCATCGGATCTCTTCTTGGATTCAATCTTGTCCGTTTAATTTCTTGCTAGCAACCAAGGAATTCAATATATCCTTGACACTTAGATACTATCCAATCTAGATCTCCATGAAATTTCAACCGTTGTTTTTTTATCGGGATCACCATCCCTATTAGACACTTCAAACCTCAATGCACATCCATCGTTAGATATGGTCCAGACGTAATCTCGTTCGTTGATCGTTTCCTTGATATCGGGCTCTAAAACACTCAATATTGTGTTGAAGTATAGTAACCAGACACTAACAACCCAAGTCCTTGATTCCAAGGATGAATTTAATGTGACCTCATGTTGTGACAGAGCGCTTGCCAGTATCGGGGCTTATTTTTTCAAAAATCCACTAGAATTTTCTTTTCAGAGTGTCTTGATACCCGAAAATTACAACACTCTAACACACAAACTTCAACGAGCTATACTACATGACCTTTTCAGACTCTGAATGACCGAACAACCTCCATCGTTGATCTACTCCAATATTTGATCTCCACTTTTCATTGTTGTAGCTACTTCTAAAATGTATGTCGTCGATCTCCTTTTTCGATTGAATCTTCACCATTGATCAAACCCATTCTTCTCGGAGCGGTTTCAAAAATCTGATGGTAGGACTCCAAATTATAAAAAAACCCCATCATCGATCGATCAAGATCTACAGTCACACCTATTAGTTTTCATTTCCACTGCACCAAGTCTTCGTCAGATGACTTGTATGTATTTTTCATGCGTCTCACTCACAATTGTTGATGTCAACTTCCATGTGTCTTTGTCATCTTGTTAGATTTTTCTTATTTACAGATCATTAATGCTACTTGTGTTCTTTTAATTTATTACCATTAACATATATATATCATGTATTGAGTAGTAGCATCATAAACAAGAGACAAAAATAACACAAGATATTTATCCTAGGAAAACCCCAAATGGGGGAAAAACCCAACAACCTTTCTTAGATAGATTACATTCACAAAGAAAGTCTAATCAGATAAACCCTAGCACAAAGGCTAGATCAACCAGAAATACCACCATAGATGCAACAACAAAACCATACCAATGTAGTGCACCTCCTCAAGGAGTAGCGCACAAGAGAGAGATACCAAAAGAATAAACAAGAAGAAATTGGGTCACTGCAACAACTGTGTCACCTTCTCCAAAATTGTGCCTTGCTTCTGTGTAGCTGAGAGAGTGTGAGTGAATGAACACATGATCTAATGCGTCTCCTTATTTATAGTCTTCCTATCCTTCTATTTGGGCCAAGTTCTCTTTTGGAAAGGTGTCTTTTCATTATACTTTATTCCTCTAGTTCAACTTCTCTTCTAGGGTATTTCAACATCTATCCAATGGATATCTTTCTTTTGGAATCTTCTCTGCATCTAAGAAAGGTCATCTAGGAGGGAAATATCCTCCCATAACTACCAAAACATCAATCCTCCCTCTTATATAGGGAGTAATATTTCATGATGTCTTCATCTAGTAGTCCAATGACTACTCTACAATCAGCTAGTAGCACACAACTACCACAATGCCATCGGTAGATTGAATCATATGTTACAATATATGAAATCAAGTAGCACTCACTTACTATCCAGGGACTTAATGTCTCTCTCTTGCAATCAAATGATAGCTACACAAGCTACCACCATGCAATACAACAATCTCTATGATTATGTAGCAATCAGCTAGTGGCACACATCCACTACAATATGAACTCAGACATAATCATAGTCTTCCACTTCCATGACTATGAAACAATCAACTAGTAGCACATAACTACTACAATATTCCCTCAGCCATAGTCAAGATCCATATGATTATGCAACAAAGCTAGTAGCACATTGTTACTACAATGCCATCAACCATAGTCATACCTATGATTATGCAGCAATCAACTAGTAACACACAGTTACTACAATATTCCATCAACCATAATCATAGTTGATGTCTCTATAAATATGAAACAATCAAATAGTATCACACAAATACTACAATATGTGATCATCCATAGTTATAGTCTCATCCAGTAGCATGAAGCTACTTCCATAGTCCTCATGACTATGCATGTGATGTTTCTTCTCTCTTCAGGTCTGATAGTGCATTACCCCCTCAATCGTAAGACTGATCTAGGGAACCCTTGGCTAGAGGGGTTAGTCGGCATGAGAAGAAACAACACACCATGCTCTCAACGAGAGTGGACATTCTACATCAAGCAAAGCTTGTCTCTAGATCACCTTGAGTCTTTCTTCTCCTAGTAAAATAAACATGAATAATAGGAGAAAGACTGTGCCTGGGGCATTCACCACTAGCCAAATCAACATGGCTAATCCAGTGAGTGAATCTATCATCCTCCCTTGGTCAAATCATCATGACCAATCTAGGAGAATGTATTTCCGATGCTACGCATCTCTGGATATGTACTGGAGCTTCACAACTCCCTTCTACATCATGTCTCGGATGAAGTCCTGGAAGAAAATTTCAAAGCCATGTTGCTTCACGGATTGCAATAATGGATGTTATATACTATGCCTCCACTATACTGAGTGCTATTGATGTCTGCTCCTTGCTCAACCATGAGATCACATTGATCCCAAACTGAAGCATCATCTAAAAGTACTCTTATGATCCAATGCACTCCCTACATAGTCATAGTCGGTATATCCCTATAGCTTCACATTTCCATCTTAGGCATATCTCAATCCATATTTACTTGTATCAAGTAGGTATCTCAATATATGATTTGTTGTCAACCAATGTATATGTATAGGTTTAACCATGTACTTGACATATAGCTTTCAATGCAATACATATGCCCAACCTGATGTTAACCAATTACATCAAAGATCTAATTAATTTTTTATACATCATGGGATCTACCAAATCTGAAGATGAATCACTTGGTAGCTTCATATTTATTGTCATGGGTGTGTCCATGGACTTGTAATCCATCATCTTGAATCTCTTCAAGATATCAATAGTATATTTTCCTTGGCTAAGGAAAATCTCAAGCGATCTCTAACACTCCTCCAATTCCAAGAAGTAATGAATTAGACCTAGATCCTTCATCTTGAACTTTGAAGCGAGCTCCCACTGAATATCGACTCCCTCTAAGTCTATATAATCCTTGGAGTCATCTGCTCCAAGTCTTGTCTCGGGACTATCTAAAATATTATCTCTTGCAACTGACATTATAGATCCCTCTTAGATCTATTACCTATGACCTTCCTAAAACAAGAAACAAGAACAACAACATCTCCATGGTAGCCTCTATGGGATTTACAAGATAACCTTCCTAGAACAAGGTCAACAACCAAGAACATCTCCTAGAGGAGATCAATTTAACTTATAAACAAGTGAATTATTAATATGATCATTCACCTAATGGTAGTCGTACCAACAATAATCAAGTTTTTACTAAACTAGTAATAGAAATGACAATAATAGAATTATAAATATTTCTATTCTAGTTACAACACTTACTTAAACTGTAACAATATAAAGAAATATCAAACCTTATATAAAAACCTGGAGTTTAGCTATTGATGTCCCACTTGGGTTGTCTTCTATAGGTTCTCGGGTCTTTTGCTTGGAAGAACTACTGGTTAAAGGACATACTCTTCATCCTGCTCTTCGACATCTACTACATGTGCATGGTGCTTCTTATTTCCCTTTTCATATTTAATATGGCATTGTTCGGAATAATATATCGTCTCCTTGCAGTTGTAGCATCTGATATTTGACGCATCCTTCCTATGGCATGGTTTCTTAGGATTCTTTAGGATGCCTTCTTCACTTTCCTTTCTGTTCTTCACTTGGGAATCAAGTGCTTGATTTTCATCATCAATATTCTTCTGCGATTTGGATATCAACATGGATTCCTCTTGGGTGCAGTCTGCCCATAACTTGTTGAAATTGGGAGATTTTCTTCTTGTGCAAATCCATTGAAAAAATGGATCCCAAGAGGAGGTAAATCCATTGAGTGTAGTAGTCATGAGTTAAACGACTTATGTTGTATCTCCAATGGCTGATAACTGGTCTTTGATCTACAAGATCCTCATGAAATAGTCGGCTACTATTTCTGATTTGTTCATGGTCATGTTTCTGAGTTGATGTCATAGAGTAAGATTTCGACGGGTATTCTTACTTTCATAAAGTGTGGTTAGGGAATAAAAAATTTCCTTCAGTGTCTTCAGTTCTGATAAATTAGGTATCAGATGATCCTTTATTGAGTTTGTCAAGATCCTCTTGACCTTGACCTCATTCTTCCTAAACTTTGATTTGGTGTCTTCTTTTTCTGGTTTTGGAAGAATCTGCTTGATTTAATGCACTAAACCATTTTGTTATATAATGAGGATAAATTTGTGCTTCCAAGATCTAAATTTATCTACTCCATCCAATCTATCTTCAACTCTCAAGTTGGTTGTCATTTTTCGCTAGTAGAAACCCTAGCACTAAAAAACCTCAATTTTTCAAACTTCACCAAACTATACGTTGAGGGATTCAAGGGGTGCGCTAGGTTAGGGAAAACTATTATGTGAAGGAATTATCCCCAACGACCTTGGGATAGTGCTCAATGAGTTTGACAATGTATTGCAGCTACAAGGTTGATCCAGATTTATGAGTGAAATGAACTGACTAACAGGCTGAATAAAATAGCACAGTGATACAAAGAACAAAAATAGATATCCAATGAACAATATCTTCTATTGCATAAATGAAATAGGTTGAAACTGTAAATCTACAGAACTGGAAACAACTTGCATGAATGGTGGTAGCTATCTCTAAGAAGAAATGTGGTTTCTACGCGCATCTGTCTGAGGAGAATGATTACAATGAGGCTCCAGAGGCCTTTTTAACATTACTCATGAATTAAAAAACCCTAGACATCCAAAAACCTAACCCTAGGAGATGAAACGCCAAAAGTTATGTGGGCCCTAATGGGTAAGTTGGTACCTCAACTTCTCGGGGTCGTAACTTTTGCATACGACCTTTGTTTCAAGCGCGTGATAGCCCGTTGGAAAGGTATTTTTGTGAAACACACATTACGGTGTCAAACTCTGACTTTGTCTATAGTTTGAATGTGGAAATCTAAAAGAACATTTTTAGGGCCTCAAAATGGCCCTGGAAGTACAAAAAGATGTGCTAACATTAAAACATCCAAAATAAGTCAGTTAGATTATTTGGACAGTTATCAATCTCCACCTAGAATATGTGTAGGGCTTCAGACAACCCTATAATTGTAGAACCCACAATTACAAATAAGTACAAAAGAATGTGCTTAGCTAAAAAATGTCAAGAGGATTCAATTGGAATAGGTGGTTGGCCACCAATATTCACCTGGATCAAAGGTGTTGCAAGATGTTGTAATGATCTTCCTTCTAGTGGTAAAATTGCTCTGAAGGTAACCAACTCTAAACCAATGTTATATTTTTCTTATTTACAACGAATTATTTTTAATTGTGTTCTTTTAGTTTATTACCATTAACATATATATAACATGTACTGAGTAGTAGCAACATAAACAAGAGACAAAAATAACATAAGAGATTCATCCTGGGAAAACCCCAAATGGGGGGGGAACCTAACAACCTTTCTTAGATATATTCCTTTCATAAAGAAATTCCAATCAAATAAACCCTAGAACAAAGGCTAGCTCAACCAAAAATACGACAACAACTGCAACAACAACACCATCCCAATGTAGCGCACCTCCTCAAAGAGTAGCACACAAGAGAGTGATACCAAAAGACTGAACAAGAAGAAATTGAGTCACTGTAGTAGTTGCATCACCTTCGCCAAACTTGTTCCTTTCTTCTATATATATGAAAGAGTGTGAGAGAGTGAAAAAATGAGCTAAGGCGCCTCCTTATTTATAGTCTTCATGTCCTTCTATCTAGGTCGACTTCTCTTCTGGGAAGGTGTATTTTCATTATACTTTATTATTCTGGGCCGACTTCTCTTCTAGGGTATTTCAACAACTATCCAATGGATCTCTTACTTATGGAATCTTCTCTGCATCTAAGAAAGGTCATCTAGGATGGAAATATCCTCCCGTAGCTACCAAAACATCAACACAACCTCCAGGTGTTATCTTATAAGTCTTTGATATAACTTACTCTGAATAGATCATAGTCATTGATTGAAATCAATGGACATATATGTCGACACATAAATCAAGGTGTGATGGAACATTCTTTGATACCCTCTTTTCAGAGTGGTAAAAGTTCCCCAACCTTATGAACATTGAATGATAAGATTTGATGGTATCAGAAAGGGAATATTCTTCGATGCTTTATCTATTGTAGTGTTGGAATAGACTCTGAAACTATCTTTCCAATGGACGGTTAGATCTACTTCGCAAATCTATTATGATGAATGGTGTAGAATAGTTGTCGGAGTATATTTCATCACCAAAGTTATAATCAATGATAAATCTAGATCATTGATTTCTTTTGCCGATGGATGGTCCTTACTATTTTCGGAGTTTTGCGTCGGAGTTGAGATAGAAAGATTTGATATGAAATTTTGAAACAATAAATCTCTTTCTTTTGTGGTCCAATGGATGATCAACAAGAACCATCGATATGGTGAGGATCCTCTCCCAGATCCAATCTTATTCGCCCAAGCGTTTAGACACATAAAACAGGTCTCAGTTTGATGAATCTATAGTCATGGTTGATTATTTATCTTGATATGACAGTTCTTGTTCCTCCACACTTGCAAAAAGTATTTGAATATCTATCCACCTGTAAACAGGATTGAACAAAGTCATATTTACTATTGGTGTGGGATCATATATTTCTTCAATGATCGATGATCAATGTACAATCTATCCTCCTTCCTCGGCTGAGGGTTCTTTTGTAACCGATATCTAAGAGTCTGTTGTCATCCTGTCACAAACACCTTGTCATCAATGACACTATCAAGTAATCAATCAAACATACCCCCCCTATAGTGTTTACATCAATGACACAAACTTTCCAATAGAAATGAAGAAATATTCTCAACTGCACAATTACCCCTCAAGTATAGAAACTAGAATTGCAACCTGCCACTTGCAAGGAAAGGAAACCATGTTGTGGAATCAACTTAAGAAATAAACACACCTTGATGGGAAGAAGGTATCAAGAGGCAATTCAAAGGATATTTCCATAAGAAATGCTTGTTGGACAAAAACCAATACTAGTAAGGGGAGGGCGTTGAGGGATTGTTTAGAAATTAAGGTACTTCATTATGTATAGGAAATCCATTTGGGAAGGCATCTAGGGAGATTATGGAGTCCCTAGACTCAAAAAGGGTGAAGGGGATTAGCCTTTGCAATTAGACACATAACTTGTGAGCCATCATGTGAGTTTCCCTGGGGGTATAATGGCCTAGCATGAGGGTGACATGTTGTAGAGAGCATAAGTGCACCAGGGCCCAGAGTTGATTGGAAATGCCTTCACCCTCATTCAGTTGGTTGGTTGGATGTTATTTTGAGACAGATAAGTGTTCACGTTGTTTCTTGTAAACATTTTATAAATGAATGTTAATCCTTGTATTTTGATTTCCAAAAGAAAAATTGAATATGTTGAATGATTGTTTGAGACTAAATTGTTTTTAACTATTGAGTACAATCTCAAATGGGCAGACACCCATTTGTTCTCATGTGTGGGTAGCTCATTTATTGGGTCTTATGACCATGTGAAGTCTCTGTGATTTGAAATGGAAAGCTTGTAGGATATAAAACCTTGATTTTGGGATCCTTATTAGTAGTGGGAGAAAGGTGAAGATTTTATTCACCTGGGGAGTGAAGTTCTTTCCTTGAGTTTTTCTTCTTGAAACATGGCAGAGTCTATACTAGTTTGGGATCTTGCCCTTTTATTTTCCTGCATATTGGTCTCGAGGATTTTTGGGCCATAGATTTGAATCGAGAATGAATCTCAACCCTTCGTTGGAGTTCAGGTATTGGAGGCACCTCATAAAATACATAACCCCGAGACCAATAGGAATGGATGAGCATATGATCCCGAATGGGTGTGAGAACCATTGATCTTCCTAGGAGCCAAATCAAAAAGATCTAGATTGTAGATCTTGTCGTAGACCCAGTCCGCTAAGCTAGTCGGAATGCAGAATTCAGAAGGATCCATGAAGTTAGCAAGGTTACTATTTCTGATAGGGAGAAACCCAAAGGCGATATCTTGAGTGGGATAGAGTCATTGATTTTTCGTAGGGCGAAACTGACGAGACCTGAGTTGTTGATTTCACCATGGACCCAATCCAGTTGAAATTTTGTCAGAGCCTTGTTGAACCATTAACCATCGCTTAGATTCGAAAATTTGTTGAGATATGGATCATCATATCGGGGAACCATCAATCATCATATCCATCAGATATTTTCGATCATAAGTTTCTATTTAGAATGGGATGAGAGTATCATGTTTTCGAATAGGTGTGTCTGACTAAAGTAAAAGTCGCACACCTTTCTAGTCCAAAAGGATTTAGGTCATCCTATTGATTCAATTGTGACCGTCAGATCAGTCGAGGTGAGGAGACTTTGTTAAGAACTGAGTGGTTTGGGAAACCCACATGAATCTAGTCCATAGATCATTATAGACCCTCTCCATTGGATTATTCAGACAATGGGAGTGTTTGTTAATTACCACGAGGTTCAGTAAGACCGCAAAGATCTTGTTCATTGTTTTGGTGTGATCACAATCATTGGATCTTTCAGAAGTAGGGAGTTTGGGAGAAACCATTTGGAAGGTTGGTGTTGAGGGTGTGTGGCTTGCATCCTAAAAAGAATAATCTAATCGATTATCTGTCAACGATCTCCAAGAATTTCATAGATGAGGATCGTCGATCTTGGTCGGGTGTGATCACATGATGTTGTGAAACATTGCATTGAGTTTCTACCAAGGTTTTCTTGGCTTAAAACTTGGTTTGTGCCATGTCATATGGAACATCAGTGCCACCTCAGCACACACTTTCTCACCTTTTCAGCTAGTACAGATGATGAGGATCCATGTGGAGGTGACGGGGATCATAAGCAGGATGACTTGGAAGCATTATAGGATCATAACTTTTAATCTCGAACTCAGATTTTAATATATTTATAGTCGTTGGAAATCTCTCGAGGAGTAGAATTCATCTAAAGGATTAGAATGGAGAAAGAGGTAGGAAGTAGAAGAGGACGTTTTGACATCCCATCAACCTAAGTATGGTATTAGGGGGTCGGGTGTGCTACAAAGTCCCAACTTAAATCCATGTTAATGATTGAGGTGACAAACAAGACATGATATATGTGGTCAAATCCCATCAACTATTATCATATCAATGCAAATTATGCCCCTAATAGGAGAAGGGCATTGATTTTAAATTTATATCATGATATTTTAGAATTGAATGAATAAAATGATCTTCTTACACACATAATGCATGGCAATCTTTAAAGATCCAACTTTTAATATTTTTTTCCTTTTTAAGATCTCAACTTTCCAACTTACATGATTTTTCCATGTATCATGCCATCCATCAAATATCAAGCCCAGGGGTAGCATGTCTCTCAACCTTAAGGATAATCATGAAAATTAATGGCAATATTTCTAGTATGTGGCAATTGAAGGGGATTTCTAATATATACATGTATGTGGCAATTGAAGGGGAATGAGTGATTAAGGCTTGGATCAAAACTCCTAATATTGATATAATAGGTAACATGTGCTAGATATCTCCATAAGTTGGGTAATCATATGAAATTGTAATACCAAGCTATTGGTAGGTACCACTGACACCATGAAGATAACATTAACAATATATCACTAATAAGTTGGCTCTGAGTACTTAAAGAGGTAAATGAAAATAATCCATATAGCTAATGAAATCATTGTAATATTATAAGGAAATGTTACTATTATGAAAAGATATGGAAGCAATTTAATTTCTTAAACAACAAACTGATTCTCCTATCTCTTCAAATCGATTATGCTTAATTTAGACCAAAATAATACACAAGCCAATTTGAATGTTCCATTAATAGTGTGCCTAACAATGGATCTCTAGAATCTATTTGATAGAGAATTGCATGTTCTATAAGTGCAGCCGATGAAAGAATGCTTCAAATAGTTTTTAATCAAACAAAATGTAAAATGCTTGTAAAAAATACCTATCATGCTTTTGACTGAAAGAAGAATTCTAAACTCTATCCATCAATGAAATCACTGAATAATTAAGTATTTTAGTTGCATCATTGATTGAAAATAAGCTTCGTAAGTTATTTGGTTGTAACCTTAGGACTTTTTAGTGCAAAAATTCCCAAATTCACTTTGTTGTTTTTTTGCCAATTCAAAATGATTTGTCCGATTTTACAAATATTTTCAACAATTCATAGAATTTTGGCAGAAATTTCAACCAAATGACTCCACTTCACCTCATATTCAAGGACATCATTTTTTTTAGAAAACATAAATATTTAATGTTTCAAATGATTACCCATGTAACTCAAAATATTTGATAGAAATTACTACCATAAAACTAATTCCACAAATTTTTCAGCAATCTGATGTACCTACTAAGAAACTATCAACCAATTCACTATAAGTGTCATTACCTTTCACCAATTTAAGAGGATTTTATCTATTCCACATATATGTTTTCGCATTTTAAAGAAATATTACCAAAGTATCCATGAAATGAATCGATTTCAATGAATTTTGTAGGAAATCAACAAAGCTTTGGTAGAATCGACACTATAGTGTCTCACCTGAGCCTGAACTCTAAACTATTCCAAATTTTCCAACAACTAAATGCATTTTTTGGTTAAAATTTTTCAACTACTAATTTTCATCGGAGGTCTAATGAAATTTTTTCTATATTTATAAAAAATTACTACTAAGAAATTTGTTTAACTGACTATACTTTGGTCGCATATAGTTTTTTCGAAGCTTTGAATTAAATTTACCCAAACCTAATTTATCCATCATTTTCCAAAGCCTCTAAAGGAGACTATTCAAGTATCTTGCATATATGTTTTTAAGGTATCTTGCATACATGTTTCTAAGAGTTATATATCTCAAACTTGGCATTTAAAATATTTTCAGAACATGAAGGTATTGGAATTTCCCTTTCAAATATGATTTGAATATGGGAAACTAATAATGCTAAAGGTGTCAATCTAATCTAAACTTTGAGAATGAAGAGTTTAGTGTAGAAAACACTAAAAGGATTAAGTCCAAAAATATATTGGAAGGCTTGGGATGATATTTTGATGGTGTATTCTCAATAAAGATAATATTTTTACACTTTCAATAAAGCTTGGATTTATGTAGAGATTTTAATGATCTCATGCAGAGCATTTCAAGGAAATCAAAATATTTTATTACCATGTCATGTTTGTTCGAGATGGGAACAAACAAGTTCCTTACTTGGAGAAGTAACCACCATGAATATGTACATCAAATTCTCAAAGAGAATAAGATCAAGCAAAGGTTAGTTGTCAATGATATAATGTATATGACTAGGGTAGCATCCATGGTCTTCGAATAGATTTTGATGGTGACTATGAGCCCTTAACTAATTGTAATCAAAGACAGGTTACACAATAGAGAAATGCCTTACAACGTAACTAAATGAATGGATAAAAAATCTATGATAGAATATTAAAATAATAACTACTTGTAGTCCAAACTAGAATGAAATTTTGGATAACTATAAGATTGATTATATAAGTGTTAAAATTTTGTGTTCAATTTGAATGTTTTTACTTATTTTGAACATCTTTTATGTGTGGTTGTGGAGAGGAAATCATCAATATTAATGCGGAGTAAAATTGTCAACCCATAAATTTATTACTTACCTATCATTTTCCCCTTATAGGGATATCCTATGAACCAACTCTTGTGTGTGTGTGTGTGTTTTATATTTTTTCTCTGTTAATGGAAAAACACGCTATGGGTGAGGAGAAGGAGAAGTTAAAACTTCAAACATTGAGGTTTTAGGTACTAGGTACAAAAGGGCTTGCTTAAATTTCAAAGGAGTATTCTATTGCTCCATTGGAATGTCCAAAATGCCATATGCAAAAAAAAATATGAAACAATGTGTGTTTGATACACAAGTGAAAAGCTTCTTCAATGTAAATTTCAAATAAAAGAAAATTAATAAGATTTTTTTATAAATTTATTTTCTTACAAATCACTTTAATTTTAATAAATCAAAATCTCTTTTAAATAATTGTATAGGTAATATTTTTTTTAATTGTAAATATAAACTAATTAAATTTTAAATAATATTAAATTCAAATTCTATTAGTAAACTATTCTATTAATTAAAATAATAATGAAATTTTATATAACTTATAATTTTTTTTAACATTAAGATAATTTAATGTTAATTTAAGTTTTTAAATTGTTTTATTAAATTAAAGTACATATTTTAATTTGTATTTATTATTAAGTTAAATATTACTTTTAAAAATATTTATAATAATTTATTTAACAAATAATAAATATATTAAATTATTATTTTTATAAATGATAGTAAATATCAAATTTCACATGTTAATAATATTGAAAAAACAATTATGAATTTAAGAAATCTTGAAAACAGGGACAAGTACTCCAATCATTGAAAAAAAAAAGACGTTGGTGTTGTACTAAGTTGGCACACTTTTAAAAGGACTAGAATCATTGAAAAATACATAGACGTGGGCGTTGTCATAAGTTGGCACACTTTAAGATATATGGAATGACAGATAACAAACGATTCTAAACATAGACAATGGTGATATCATATGTTCTGATATTAAATATTGGTGTTATACCTAAGTTGGACTAAAAAATAAAAGATATTTTAAATTTTAAATGAGAAACAATTGAATAAAGGTAGCTTCTTCTCCATAGGAAATACAAGTTTAAAGTGGGCTCCCAAGTGAAGCAATGCAACATAAGGACAACATGAACAATAATGAAAAAAGGTGATGAATTATTCATGTTGATTGTGTTATCACTTCAGGAAACTCTTCTAGGCTGTAAGTTAGAGATGTCTGGTAACTTAATCTTTTTGGAAACTATTTTCTCAATAATAGGTGTGGGTTTGGATCAAGATGAATATATTAACCTCTGGATTATATTTTCAAGACAGTCTAACTATATTTATGCAATACAAGGCCTTCAAGAGCTATTTGTCAGATAGATTTGTCTAACAAATGGATAAGAAAACCAATCGGTTAACCAAAACATACATAAACCATATATATGATGGGTCAACAAACTAGCCAAAGATGCTTATGATTCTTGCTTAACAATCAAAAGTAAGATGACAATTACCATAGGACCATTAAACAGAGACAAAAGAACGAATTCCACTCATATGCATAGACAAAGATAAAGGAAGGTCTGACAATAACAAATGAAAGAAGCTTGTAGGCTAATATATTAAAGAAAATGTCTTTCATACAAAAAAGTAGAATATAGAACTCAAAATCGAACCTTGTGTTCATCTTCTGTTTTCAGCTTTATAGCTTTTACAACACAGTGTCTAGATCCTGAATTAATGGATCAGATATGCCTAAAATAGAAAGTCAAAACTAACTTGCAAAATATAAGGAATGATCCTCAAAATGAGGTCAATCTCACATTTCATGGTCTTCAGATCTTGTAGAGTCCTTGTGCAGTGAAGAATAGCCTTCCAAGGCTTATTGATGACTCTTCCAAGAGATAAAATTTGAATTTGTTGAGATGTGCAAAAAATCCTAATTTGTTGCCACCAAAATAGGTGCCAAAACCAACTTGGCTACCTTTTCTAATCCTTATGCACCAAAAATGGATCTTGAAACTGAATATATAATTCATCATCTATCCATCATGAGTGTTTTCAAATGATTTGGATCAGAAAAACCTCGATCTGTGCAAAAATTATCTTTCTCTGTCCAGTTACAGGTTTCGGTGGTTAACACAGAGGACTTTTGGGTGTATTAACTACTGAAATCTCTGCTTTAGGTGGTTAATGAATAGTCTTCATGTTCACCTAAACCACCGAAAACTTATCTTTGTCCAAAACTTCAAAATTTGCAAAAATGATTACATTGATGCTTTGTTGAGTGTCCAAGGTCTTTTTGATGATGCAACTCTTCCTTGTGCAGATCAGCGAACTTCAACTTGTTGTGTGGAAGACTGTGGTATATCTACCATTGTTGTAGATAACTCGGCTAGAGTTTCCAAACCTATTTGATCATGTGTTGGAGGTTGAGACTCTTTTAACTTTAGCCTCAGAAGTTTAAGCTGCCTGTACTGCTTCATGTTCTCCCTTATCAGCACCCTGTTCTTGTCCTTGATTTTATCATGCTTTTCCTTGAGACTTTGGTTCATGTTAAAAAGTTCTGCATTTCTTTCAGTCAAGTCTGTATTTTCTTTTTAATAACTCTTTCTAAGACTTCCATCTCATAGATTTGTTTAAGAAGTTTATTGATTTTCTAAGCCTTGGATGCTTTAGGCTTGCTTGAGGAAGCTTTTGCTAATGGTTGACTATGTTCATTTGGAGGAGTCGGTGAGGGAAAGTTGGGATAATCTTCTGCAACTTACTTAGCCTGTTCATCACCTTGTGTCTCTGCTAACTCCTGCTCTGACTCTGAGTCACTGTATGGTAAGTTCAAAGGGTTATCTCCTTCAGCAAGGTCCTTGGTCTGCTCACCCTCTTTACCAAACTATAATTTCCTTTTGGTTCTTTTTCTTTTAGCAGAGAATGATTATGTCGGCTCTCTTGGTGGTGAGATAGCCTTCCTTTTTCTTAGACTGCTCTTAGGGGTGATAGACTTCTTAGCAACGGACTTCTTCCCCTTTTCATCCTGTTGAAAATTGGTTTCGAACTCATTCCAAAATAGGAAGTAATTCCAGTTCACTTGTTACTTCTTCAATGACTCTTTAATAATAAGTGTAATCAAACCTTGGTGTGACAATCTGCTGGCCACTTTGGTAGGCTTCACCTTGACTTGTCTGGCCATTTTTGTGAGATTTTTGTGCAGGTAGAAAGGCAAATTGATGGGAGACCTACCTGTAAAATGGTTCAATAGCTTGAAGTGATAAAACATGACTCTGTTGTATCTACCTTCACAGGTGATATAGACAAAGATTGCCTTCAGGAGAGATTGCTAGTTAGGTTCCAGATAAGACATCGGTATGTCTTTTTTTCATATAAGATCCTTGTGCAGAGGCTGTAGGTAGGATCTAAATTCAATGTTTGAAGGCACAGTTGATTTGAACTAGCAATCCCCTGTTCTAGGGAGACCAATGAACTTAGCTATGGCTGCCTCATCAACCACAAACTCCTCTTTTCCCACTGTTGTTACTCTTCCATCATACGAGATAGCAAAGGTTTCAGACACATGTTGGTGGAAATCTGCCAGTTTTTCACAATATTCATAGACTCCTGCTTGCTTAAATAACTTGGCCACCTCAAGGTGAGCCTCAAGGTACCAAACTCCATCCAATTCAACTCTTAGAACTGGCCCTGCTTTCGGCATTTAGTAATTATTGTCATGTACCTGTGATTTAGGAAAATCTTTGTGCCAGGGAGACAAAGACTCTATGATTTAGGGTGACAGGGAGTTTGACTTAGAGTAAACAAATGACATAGGGTGACTCAGAGTTCTGATTGCATAGCTCAACCATTAACCGAATATAAACAACAAACTGACTGAATACAAGACGAAAATTTCAAGTTTAGGTGAGATATAGAATTAAATTGAAACAGTATGGAATTCAAACTACCTGATGACTCGACTTGGCTTGATTGGTATGACAATTGGCTTGATAACCATCTTCTGAACTTGAACTCCACTTGGCAATCACCACAAAAAATGAGATTATGGCCTATGAGTATGTGTTTACTTGATGAAATCACGGGCTCAAGACTGTCACAATGACTCTTGGATTCAAATTGGTAATAAATGGAATCAAAACAGAGATTAATCGGGGTCATAATGGATCTGTGTCCTCATGACTGGAGATAATGAGGGGCTATGTGACTAATCACTTTTGTTAGTTAGGAATCACACATGATTTTCTGTGTTTTTGTCGAGCCTTAATTCTAAAATGACCAATGTGGTTAAAAGGACAACAGGGTATCAATCTTCAGATAGATGCAATAATAACGTGCATACCTCACCACCTCCATGGACTTTCGGCGGTTATGTCTTCATGATTACGCCAATTGAAAGCTAGCTTGTGTGAAAGCACGTGCTTTTCCTTTTTCCTATGGAAATCTTTTCAATGGTTAACTGGGCTTTTGCTTTTCCCCCTTAACTACCGAGAACGAAGGCTTTCAATGGTTAATGAGCACTTTTTAGGCTCGCCTAAACCAAGAAAACCTAAGATTCTCTCTTTTGCTTGACAAAACCAAATCAAAAGTTCTTTCCAAGTTTATTTACAGAAAATAGACTCTCTAACATACCTAAAAAAAATTAGAAATAAATTTTTGGACCACAATCTATCACCTAAAAAGAGAAATCTCCATCGATTTATTTGAGGAGATAACACTAGCTCCTATTGGGGATGAACGCCTCCCTGTGAGGTTTCAAGAACCATAGAACCAATGCCTTTCCTGAAAAAAGAAAACTTAAAACTATCTGCTAGTGTTTCCATTGGGCATGGAGTTATTCTGTAAAAATAAAGACTAAAAATAAAATTACAATGACCAAGCTTCACAGCCTTAGACAAAATAGAGTTTCAGAAATCGCCCGTTGACTGGGCCACCGAACATTTCTTCACCTCCCAGACTTTGCAGAATGAATGTGTTGTTGTGTTGTACTTGAGTTATCATGAAAGGGCCGGTCCACAAAGAATCGAACTTGTTGTGTTTGCCTTTATCCTATCTGAGGGCGTCCCATTTCAGAACCCAATCACCAACCTAAAAATTATCTATCTTTTCCTTCCTATCAAAAGTATCCTTGATCCTCTTTTGATGAGCCTATGATTTTTCTACCAACTATTCACGGACCTGCTACAATTCTACCAAATCGAGCATTCTTCTTACCATATCATTTGACTCAGTTTGCTCTTCCTGAAAAAATCTAGCCACTGGTAAAATTAACTGAACAGGAAAAATGGCATCAGTCCCATAGACCAAT